>JAAEAF010004551.1:0-90804 GCA_011037195.1 Triatoma infestans | reverse complement strand
AAAAAAATTTTTTGGCTGATTAAAATAAATTATTAATAATTTTGAATTGAAATTAGACATATAACAGATAATGTTAGCATAAATATAAATAACGAAGCCTATAAAATAAAAAGAAGGATGTGACTCGAATTATATCTGTAAGTATCAATAATCTTAAATAAAAACTTCATTTATTAAATGTTTTAAATAAAGGACTACAGTATATATAAAAAAAAAAAAAATATAAAATAAAAAATTTAAAATTTTACAGACAAAAATGCACAAAAAGAAAAGATTAAAGAAAAGTAAGCAATAAAAAACCACGTGATCCTACTAAACATAAAAAAAAAAAAAATAATAATTTTTGGCTCATTAAAATAAATAACTAATAACTTTGAATCAAAATTAGACATATAACAGATAATGTTAGCAAATATAAATAACGAAGCCTATAAAATAAAAATTTAAAAAATGTATATAAGATAGCAGATTGGAATATGGTTAGTAATTTTTGGACATAAACATAAAATGTTGTTATCTGTACTTATATTCAATATATCTGATATATATCGTGTATTAATATAATAATTTGTGAACAATGTTTCTAAATTGTAGAACTCCTCTGAGGATGGCACGTTTAGTGCCGAAACGTTAGGAGAAATATAAAAAAATCTGTAAATCACTACATTGTGAAAAAGAAAATAATAAACAGACTTGGCTGAAAAATGGTTCTTCTCCTTATTACCAGCTTATAAATAGACAACATTTCAGCCTTTAAAAAAATCAAAAATTGAAAAAAAATCCTCTATTAATTTTCTAAACATATATATGATGCCCTCTCTAGGCTATAGGGCATATATCTCTGCCCTGTCTGGGCTAAGATCATCTGATCATCGGCAAATAATTACTTATAAGTATAATCATATGTAAGTAACTTATAAGTATAATCATAAGTAATCAACAAATATAATCACAAAGTATAATCACTTATGGAGCTGAGACATGGACCACAACAGATAGCCTGCGAAGAAAATTGCTAGCGGTCGAAACGGACTCTTTTGGGGGCGCTCAGCAAGAAAGTCCAGAAGAGAAAATGATAAAAATGATTACATTAGAAGTATGATGAAGGTTGGGTGGAAAAGATGACAGATGGAAGGCTACCAAATAAAATTCTGGAATGGGAACTAGAAGGAAGAAGGAAAAGGGGAAGACCCAGGAAAAAAATGGATGTGCGAAATTAAGAGAGTTTGGTTGGACATGGATTGAGCGAATAACAAGCGTTGGAGATAAAACCAGACAGAATGGAAGAAGGTCATTGGAGATTTGTAGGTAGAGGTGACCCACTAAAAGTGGAAAAATCCTATAAAAAAAAAAAAAAAAAAAATACATTAGAATAAAGTACTATTATCATTTGATATACAAAGTGAGGAAGTTGATTCTATAGATTCTCACAGATATCTTAATAACATTTTATGCAAGTTAATTTAATCCACACTGGGAAAAATAAAATCAACACCAAACTTCATATAGCACCAGATTTGGTTGCTGAGTTCAAAAAAGCAAATATGTCATGGAAAGAATCGACTAGGAAAAGAACCTACAAGAAAGGGAAGAAAATCTCGAAAAACTATCAGAAAATTGAGAAGGAAATAGAAAAATCTGTCTGGAAATTAACTAGCAACGAGAACTATTCTTTCATTACTACCGAATCAAGTAAATTAAATAGAATAAAAATGAGTAAGAAATTAAATAGAATTACTTGCTGTCCAGCAATGTCGCCTATATCCAGCTAAATACTGGGGTTCGTGCACTGCGATCATCTAGTGATCTAGAAATAATTTATGTTTGATTTAAATCAATTTATCATCATATCCTATCATAAGATATCAACTGAAGCATCACTGACTTACAGACAATCAGTGTTTGAAATTTATCCTTATTGAACTATCCTTTATCTAGAGATTTTGAATAAAGAACTTATAGTAACTGATAGTTACTTTATTCTGCTGGTCACTTTATTCATTTAAGAAATCTGGAGGAACCTACTAAATCAACTTCCTGACTTTGCACCAACAGATAGTTACTTTATTCTAACGTATTTCTTTCCAGCAATGCTTAAAACTGCCAAATATGATCAAATATCCGTACCATTAGAATTTATTTTTTTCCCTTATTAATTTTTTTCTCCAAACTAATAAATAATAGTAGATGTAATTGCGGATTCTAGGTCCATTTTTTTTGAGCCCCAGGCACTTATGAATTTACGCCCGAAGGCAGGGGTCTGGCGCGCGGCTACAAAATTACGATGAGACCCCCCATCTGATTTTTAACCAGGGAAAAAAATATTTTTGAGCCGGGAGATGGCATGCGAGGCATGCGGCTATGTTTTGAAAAATCTAGCTTGAAAACAATCTAAGGTAAAAAGAATATTTGTTAGCCGCGAGATGGGCATGCCTGACAAATATTAAAGTGTTTAGCTAAATATTATAAAATATTAGTCCTAGTCTTGTATGCCATCTCACGGCTCAAAAACAATGTTAAAGTCCTTAGAATGTGTTTAGCTAAAATATTATAAGTGTAAACATGAACAAAATATCAAAAAATATTAAGTCTTTATTCATAGTATTGAATAATAATTTATTTAATGTTTGTAGCTAAATATTATAAAATATTAGCCATAGACTTGGATGACATCTCACGGCTCAAAATCAGTATTAAAGTCCTTAGAATGTGTTTGTCTAAAATATTATAAGTGTAAACATAATTTAAACATGAACAAAATATCAAAAACTATTAAAGTCTTTAGCTAAATTTTATAAAATATTAGCGCTAGTCTTGTATGTCATCTCGCGGCTCAAAAATAATAATAAAGTCCTTAGAATATTTCTAACAATACATAAAAAAAAAACAGTCTTTATTCATAGTATTAGATGATAATATATTTAATTTTTGTAGCTAAATATTATAAAACATAGCCGCATGTCGTGTGTATCATCTCCCGGCTCAAAAACAATATTACAGTCCTTAGAATGTTTGTAGCTAAATATTATAAAACATAGCCGCATGCCTCGCATGCCATCTCCCGGCTCAAAAAAAAATTTTTTTCCTTAACAAGTTTCGACATATTTTCAAGCTAAATATTATAAAACATAGCCGCAGGTCAGGCATGCCCATCTCGCGGCTAACAAATATTCTTTTTACCTTAGATTGTTTTCAAGCTAGATTTTTCGAAACATAGCCGCATGCCTCGCATGCCATCTCCCGGCTCAAAAATATTTTTTTTCCCTGGTTAAAAATCAGATGGGGGGTCTCATCGTAATTTTGTAGCCGCGCGCCAGACCCCTGCCTTCGGGCGTAAATTCATTAGTGCCTGGGGCTCAAAAAAAATGGACCTAGAATCCGCAAATTACATCTACTAATAATATTTTAGGGAGAAGAACATATTGCTTAAAATCTCTAGTTATTGGCCTATCCTTTATATTTATTGAACTATCCTTTAAGATAGTTGATACTTTATCAAACTGGTTCCAAAGATAGAAACCCCTCAAAAACGGAAACCAAAATATTCGCTCTTCGAAGATTTCGGAATGAAGATCTTTGCTTGCCAACAATTAACAACCAGGAAATTCCATGGAAACAAAATAATCAAGGGATACGCTATCTTGGCGAATTCCTAAATATGAGACTCATCTGGAGACTATATATCAACACTAAACTGCTACAAGCATATTTCCGACTGAAGCAGTTATAACCACTTATTGACAGAAACTCTTCTGTAGAGTACTTCTTTACAAGACACTTCTCACAGACCACTTCTGACATATGCCTGCCCAGTTTAGATAACAGCCAGCAACACAGTTTCCAAACGATTACACAGACGTTTCAAAACAAAGTAATACGGATTACATTAAACGCTCCTTGGTTTACCAGGAACTTTCAAATTCACAGAGAACTTGACATATCAGACATTCACACACACACATGACAATTTCTTCTTAACTCTTCAGAAAATATCTTCTGCGTTACACTACGACATAGGTGAGCTTACACCATCTAGAAGATTGAAACCAAGGCTGTATCAAGATCTCTGACATAATATTTTATTGATCACTATGTGTAATGCTCTACGTGAGCTGGCCGATGTTTGAATTTGTAAAAAAAAAAAAAAAAAAAAAAAAAAAAAAATCAATAAAAAAAAAAAAAAAAAAAAAAAAAAATTGGTGTGAAGCACTCACACAACTTTCTTTCACTCCAGTTCCCAAAATTATAATTGACAAATTTTATAGTTTGTAAACCAAATTTAATGAAATTCGTCGAAACACTGAAAAAACTGTACAGTAAAAGCGCACTTCCGATTTACTAATTTTCTTGAAACTCGGAATTTCGGCCATCTATTTTCCATAATTTTGCTTGGTTGATAAAATTGTATAATCAAATATGATAGCACTTTAGAGAAAAACTTAACCCCATCCCTCCACTAAAAGTGCCCTTAAATGAATTTTCCCAACAGAAATGTTTTAATAAAAGTTGTAGATCTTTGTACATTTAGTTTACGTAGGAATTTTCTCAAAAATCGTCGAAGCAATTTTTGAGAAAATCGTGAAAAAATCATTTAGTAAAGGAAACGCACTTTCGGTTATCCGATTTTTTCAAATTCGGAATTTCAACAACACATATAATTCTGATTAACATTATTTAGATGAGAGAATTGTCTAATAAACTAAAATGGCAATTTAAATAAAAACATCTCCGAACCCCTCCCTCATAACTGCCCTTAAATGAATTTTCCCAGAGAAATATTTCAAATAAAAATTATTACACATTGCATGTGAAGTAAATATACTAAGTTTGAAGAAAATCTTCGAGAAAATTATCTGAAAATATAAAAAAAAGTAAAAAAAAAAAAAAAAACTACTCAAGTGGTACTTACTTCGGGTTGTGGAATTTTGACAGATAACGTAATGTCAGATCCCATGATAATACCTAAAAGGAATATCAAGTTTCAACTTTCTACGGTTTTTCGTTTTTGAGCTATGCCGTTCACATACACACACACACACACGCGCGCGCGCGCACAGAAATTTGCTAAAAACCACTTTTTTTGACTAGAGGACCTCAAAACGGATATTTCCGGGGAAAACTCGATGAAAATTTTGCACGATTACAATACTTCCTCTTACTAGGCGTAAGAGAAAGTAAAAAAAAACAACTTGTTAATTAAATTAATAATATAAAACAAGATTCAAATAATCAAGATATGATATGAATTCTGATTATTTTGACTATTCTATATGTCTCTGTTACATTTCTTTTTAATATCTTAATAATTTCAATAAATTAATATTGTACATGCTTATAAATAATTTATTACATTATTTATTATAATATAATGTCTAATAATCTAAAGAAATCCAAAAACTTTGAAACTTTTTTCATTGCTGTATTGTTTATTTTGGTTTGTATTTGTTTTTTAAATAAATAAATAAATAAATATATATATATATATTTCCTATTATATAATTAAATATGTTTATATATTACTAATAATGATATTTACCTAAAAATACATTTTCATAAATAAATATTAAACTCAATTATATTTTTACCTTTTATTTTATTTTATGATTATTCTTTTATTTTGTAATTATTATTATTATTATTTCATTTTATTAGAAAAGTAACAGTATTGTATGATCAATATTTATTAATATTAATAAATAGAAGGCATGTTGGCACCTTTTTATTATGTCTATTTATTTTGTAAGAATCAGAAATATATTTAATGCATTTACATATATATAAAACGAAAAAACGATAACATTAAGAACATGGGGTAGATGTGAGAAGGAGAGAATTTAATTAGAGAGATGGTTTAAGTGAGTAATGAAATAAAGTAGTAGATGTGCTAAACACTGATATAATGAATAGAAACACAAACTGCAAGGACTTTACACTGGTACTAAGATATTGAGAATAAAGGTAGCGAGAGAATAATAAAGAGTGAGAGACAGACTGGCTGAGAATAGAAAGTAGAATGATTTTGAATGACTGGTGTTGATAACTCTTCGCAAACTTTTCTTCTGTAGGACTAGCTCGTCTCTTTTTAGGGAGAACTCTCCCTCCTTAGTTTGGGTTAGGTAGAGGGAGTAACTATGTTTGATTCTTAGTTCTTCAGATCCTATTTGATGAATCGAATAGTTGTTCGGATCCTGCGAATCTTCAATGATTCGGATCCTGTTACCAAACAAATATATATATATTTTATAAAAATTCCAACTTTATTGACAAATTCTCAGAACTATGAGAGAAATAGTGTAAGAGAACGTCATGTAAGGAAATTTGATTCCTATTTTTTTAAATAGAGCATTATATTAATTACGTATGTCTTTACTTAATGTTTTTCATGTATTTCTTTAGGATTTTTTTTTATTTATGCAATGAAATTAAACAAATTAAACTGCCTTCTCAATGAATCATTTCGCACCCAGTCAGTTGAATGCCAATGAATCCAGTATCAGTTAACAGCAATTAAGTCTACTGACTGTATCATAAATAATTTTGATAGAATTCAATCTTACTAGAACATGGTGATTCAAGTTTGGCACAAAAATCTTATTTTTAATATATTTGTAGGAAAAAAAGAAGCTAAATTATAAGAACTGGATTGACAAGGGTACAAGATGATCCTAATTTAAACTGAATTCATTATTAACTATTTACAATATTATTAATTACTAATAATTTCATTATTTTTGCAGGTAATTTGGATATTTTGGAATTCTGGACACTAACCTTGCAGGTACCTATATTCAAATAGATTTATTTTTACAAATAGAGTGCTACAATTTTTGTTGTAATTACAAACTTTCTCAGTGCTTGATATTTGCTAATTTAATCCTTGAAGTTCTTTGTAAAGATGCACTTCAATTCAATCAATTGAGCACCATAACTTCAAAATTGTTTATTACCTTAGATAGTTGTCAGTTATCCTTTTGAATCCATAAAATACTTAATTTCAGCGCTCATAACTTATTACCATATAAATAATTTGCGAGCTATAAACACACCAGTGACAAAATATATCTTCATAGTCAAGAAAATATAATTACTTTAACCAATTTTGAAATTGGCAAATGAATCGTGTGAATATTTTTGTTATAATTTAAAGCGCGTCAACATCCATGGGTTATTTGCACCCAGAGCATGAATAGAAACACAACCGGCCTCCAGACAGTATTCTCTCGAGACGACAACACTGTCCATCACCAGGCAGTGGAGCTGTAGAAAGTCACTTAGGAAGAGAAGATCTAAGGGCAGCACGGCTGGACTTGAACCAGGGATGTCTGCGTTGCTAGTCCGGCGCACTACCACTGAGCTAATCCCTTCTCCTGTGTCAATTTAAAATTCAAATTTTTCATATTATTCTGTCTGATGAGCGTTATGAATTCCCCTTTACTACAATTTATTTCATTTCAACGTTATAAGTAGTTTTGGAATATTTAAAATAAAAAAAAAAGAAAAGAAAAATGAATAAATCACTGGATTTAGTTGTAATATATTACATTTTTCTGTAAACTCAATTTTCTATATAAAATAATCTTAAGGTTTGTTTAACAAATAGAAATTTAAGCTAACCGTTTGTTCTCAAACGATTTGATGTCATGGCTCGCTGGAGAAACTGAACATGAATACTGCTTGAAATTTGTAAATCCCTCACATAATTTTTTGTTACATTATTTATAGTGAAATCCAAGCAAGACTGATTTTGAATATTTTTTGATGATAGAGAAAAATTGGTGTTGGTATTTCTTTCCGTGGGGTTAACTGAGAAAAATGAAAAATAGAAAAATTACACTAACTGAATACAATGAGAGTATTAAATAAGTAAACAGAGTAATATCGATATAAAGAGAGTGTTGTAGCGTGAGAGAATGTCAGACTTAGCTGGCAGAGCGTTGGCGATCATATTTTCTTGATGGTTATGTGTGCAAGAATGAATCACGGACTTCAGGTTGATTGTATTTGATTCTTAAGTTCTCCATTCTGTTTTACTAGGGTGTTTGGTAGGCGGATCTAGTACTTGCCTACGATTAGAATTGGATTCGCTTGTGTTAGGGAGATATGTCACGCCTCATATAATATATTGAGTGATATAGCTGTAGGCCTTATGATTTTACTGCAGGTAAGTCAGGCGCCGGCAATTCATTACATCATCCTGAGTAGAATTAGGGAAAATTAAGAATAATATTTAAATGCTAGCGACATTGAACCATCATGATGACACTGTGATTCAGTCTTGCACCCACAACCTCAGGTACAGTAGCCCACATAAATAAAGAAAAGATGGAGATAGGTCATGTGGAGAGAATGCCTCAAGATATGCGAGAAACTCTCAGCTAAGACGTATTGATGACTTAGAGCAAGATTCCGTGAGGTCAACGTAAGAATATGGCGCCGGAAGTTCGAAAACCGCTACAAATGGGGAAAACTAATTGAGGAGGCCCAAGTCTTTTTCTAAGAACTGTTGCACCGTACAGCAATATTATACACTGTAATTAGCATTTATTGATGATTAGTTTGCGTGTTTAATTAATTAATTAAAAAAAAATAGGAAAGAATATAGAGCTTTGAATTTGAATATAATTCATAATAGCAATTTATTTATTTACCATAAATTACCAAAATAACTTAGTGTATTCAACATTTATTGTAGAATAGAAAATTTGGATAATAAGTTGGACGATATTTGATAAAATTTGCCTGCTTCATTAAACTAATAAAAAAAAAAAATGAGCAGGGAAAGGATATAAGCAGGGAATGTTACGGTATACAATTGTGTAATTACTTGAATTATGTTAGGATATTTAAAAACGAAGTTCCTATTAAATTGGTCTATATGGTTTTCTTTCTTTTTTTTTATTAATTAATTATTTAATGGCAACTAGAAAATTTTATTATTCATCATCTCTCATGGCAGCCCCCACTTTGATAGTCATCCCAAACGTATAATCAAATTTGGGAATCTTATACTGCAACAACCTCTCATTCTATTACAACGTCTTTTTCAAAATAACGGTTAATTCATGAGAGGAAGAAAATTTGAAAAACATACCCTTAACCTTTATTAATAAAACGCCACGATAACTAAGTGATTAGAAACGCGGATGTAATTAGCTGTGATGTACTACGTTCCATTCACTGTTCTTGCCGTGGATTTAATTTGATCAAATAATATGCGTAATACATTTGTCCATTACAGCTGTGCAAAAAAAAATGTATTACTTTTTTATATAAATATTACTTTACTCTTTTTTTATTTTGTACCTTTATTAATATTAAAGAATATCTTATAATAAGATTAAAGCTCCATAAAATAAATTTATTATCAAAGGAAAGTGACTGATGAAATAAGATCAAATAAAAACGACGACTTTCTCCTACTGTAGATCTTGTAACGTCAATTTAAAATTAATCCAATACAAAAATTCCACTCCCTACCCTTAAATAAAAATTTTTGAAAGGTAAAAAAAAAAGTTACACCTAATATCTGGATGATGAAGCTATAATTTTATTATTGAAATACACAGTTCATGGAGTAGCGCTTGAGAATTAACAGTGATTATAAACACATCAGAAATCTACCATTTAGAAAATATCGGGAAGGTCAGCATAAATAATGATGATACCGTTTTTTGGGAGGGGGGGACGATGTTTTACTTTCTCTTACTCCCCTAGTAAGAGGAAGTATTGTAATCGTGTCAAATTTTCGATATCAAGTTTTCACCAGAAATATCCGTTTTTAGCTCCTCTGAATCCAAAAAAAAGTGGTTTTTTAGCAAATGGTCTGTGTGTGTGTGTGTGTATATGTGAACAGCATAGCTCAAAAATCGAAAAATCATAGAAAGTTGAAACTTGATATTCCGTTTAGGTATCACCATGGGATCTGACAGTATGTTATCTGTCAAAATTCCACAACCGGATGTACCAATTTACTAGTTTTTTTTTACTTTTTTGCGATTTTCTCAGCAATGGCTCCAAAGATTTTCTTTAAACTTGGTATATCAACGACACATACAAAGAGCTACAACTTTTACTTGAAACATTTCTCAGGAAAAAATCATTTAAGGGTACTTTTGTGGCGGTGTGAGGTTAGATTTTCATTTAAATGGCTATTTCAGTTTATTAGACAATTCTGTCATATAAATAATGTTATTAGAAATAAATATGTTGTTGAAATTTCGAGATTGAAAAAAAATCGGATGACCGGAAGTGTGTTTACTTTACCACGTTACTAAATAATTTTTTTCACTTTTTTGCGATTTTCTCAAAAATGGCTCCGACGATTTTCTTGAAACTTCTTATATATAAACTATACATACGTAGGTCTGCAACATTTATTGAAAACATTTCTGTGGCCCAATTCATTTAAGGGCACTTTTAGGAAAGGGGAGGGTTTAGGTTTCTCTCTAAAATGCTATCATAGTTGATTATTACAAACAAACTTAATTAGAAGTATATAGATGGCCAAAATTCCGTGTTTCAAGAAAATTAGTAAACCGGTAGTGCGCTTTCACTCAACAGTTTTTTCAGTTTTCGACGAATTTCATTAAATTTGGTACACAAACTATAAAATTTTGTTTATTATAATTTTGAGAACTGGAGTAAGAGAAAGTTGTATGACCCACACCAATTTTTTTTAATTTCAAAGCAGTGTAAAAAAAAACGAAGTTACTTCTTCTTTGGATCTGACAAAATTGCAAAATACTGTTTATTGCCTTTTATTAGTGAGGAAGTAACAAAGAAGAGAGAATAAATAAAAACAGTCATTACAAAAGGTGGAATCAAGCGAAGGTATTTAAATGTTGTCTGGGGATTAGTAATAATTTTATTCTCTATGAAATTTAAATTAAATTTTATTAAGTTTTAATGAGTTGTCTCAGTAGTTATAATAATAAAGTATAGCTTAAATTAGTCCAATTTTTTTTAACAAATCTGCCAGCAAATTGGGCCAAAAAAAAACAAAGAAGTAGGATTTTATACAAATTCTGAGAGAAACACTGACAGAGAAAATTTAAAAAAAAAAAAAAAATCAATTTACATAGCATTACTATTAGCACCGCAATTTTTTAATAATATGATAGCATTAGCTCCTCGACGTGGTATCGTGTCATTAGTTCATTTATCAAAAGGTAGATGACGTGTTGTATATATCACAGAAGAGACGGCACATTGGTTAGATTTTTTTTTTTTTAATTTTCTTTTTTCAGTTCTTTAATTAACTGTAAATTTGTTAGCCGTTTGTTTACTTTTTGTTATTAAATTTTTGTTTTTGTTCATTTGTTTTATTCGTAGAGAAATACAGTAGCAAGAACCTAGTTTCATTATCTTTTACAAGCATTGTTTTTTTTAATCACGCTAATCCTCACTAATAGGAATCCATTCGTTTCCTCAATTGGTATACTTGCTTCCACATATCTATGTGCTTGCAATAACCTTCCAGATTTGTACTCTGAATGGGTTCTGGTATAACCAACCACTTAAACCATCCGCCAACCAATTTCATTCTAGGCACCGTAGAAAATATCAAAGACTATGCAAGAAGCCGGCGGCAGACATAGTTTTGAATTTTCCCTTCGATACAATGGTGATTAAATACAGACTAAATACTTGATAATAATGCGGAGAATACATAATTCCAGAGTCTTCGTTTTCTCAGACACCTAGGCTGATCTACGAATTCTTAGCTCCTACGAAGTCAATTCAAGACGCGTTGTTTGGGCATCCTCACGTAAATTAATGGCCAAACAAAGGTCTTTAAAGTCTAAACATGGAGGCAGCGGATTTCACAGGAATCCTTACTGGATTCGAACTGTTTTACTGGATGAACATGACATGAGCTCATGAATGCAGTCATCAAAGTATGAGCGTACAGTAGATCACAAGAATAGGGCTAAAAACTCCAGGTTTTAATCAAAATTTATTAGCTGTTATTTGCCCGGCTTACTAAAGAATTACTCCAACAAAGCTGTGCGGGCACTCAGTGGACGTAGACCTTATTATTGGCGATCGTAGACTTAAGAAGCACATTGATGTATTGCATGGACCTAAAAATGGATATCCTGTGCAAGTTCTATCAGTATGATGTGCTTGTGTGTTTAGAAGAGTTCGCCACTTCGGAGAAGAAAACCTGATACCTTCAAGGTTTCCAGACTCCTAATCCTAATTAAACAGACAATACTGAAGAGGGTACACTAATTGTGGATGCAAAAATAAACCAGTATGATCGCGGTCAGTAAACTTACTTGCCGACCCCCATAGAAATCTCTAATCTAACTTATTTCTATACTCCTAACCTACACATAACATTTAGTTGTGATACATTACATTTTTCTGTAAACTATTTATATAATATAATCTTAAGGTTTGTTTAACAAATAAAAATTTTGAGCTAACCGTCTGTTCTCAAACTGTTTGATGTCGTGGCTCGCTTGAGAAACTGAACATGAATACCTATTGCTTGAAATTTTTTAATCCCTCACATAATTTTGTATTACATTATTTATAATGTAGTATATAAATATAATAAGTACTATTTAAGTATTATATAAGTATTATTTATAATTAGTGAAATCCAAGAAAGACTGATTTCGAATATTGTTTGATGGTAGAGAAAAATTGGTGTTGATGTTTCCGTGGGTTAACTGAAAAAAATGAAAAAAAGAAAAATTACACTAAGTGAATACACTGAATATATTAAATATGTCTTTAGTAGCTATTGAACAGAGTACTGCAAGGAGTTTACACTATCGATATAAAGAGTGTGTTGTAACGTGAGAGAATGTCAGATTTTGCTGGCAGAGCGTTGGCGATGGTGTTTTCTTGATGGTTATGCGCGCAAGATTGAATCACAGACTTCATGATGATTGTTTGTACATGGTTCTTAAGTTCTCCATCCTGTTTTCCTAGGTGTTAGGAAGGAGGATCTAGAAATTGCCTACGATTAGAATTTGAATCATTTGTCTTAGGGAGATGAATGTGACTGGTGATGTTGTGTGTTTGTGTGCTGGTAGCTTGTGTAGCACGAGCGGTTTAGTAAAGGAGTTTGTAAGTATATATGTTTAAGAGTGAAGTATTAGAAATAAACAATAGATCACACTGTTTTTAAAATAATATATTCTCTAAGTGAAATTAAGTTACTTTAAAATATCACAATAATATACTTATAAGTATACTGAAATTAATTGGAATAAACTCTTATGTTATCAGACTCTTATCTTATAAGATCAGTAACTTAAACTGGCACAGTCCTGATATGTTCTGCTTCGGTGTCTACAACAAAAACTCTTGAAGGAATGTCTCCTAATTGTTATTTCAAATCTTTCCCTGTGAGAAGAAGGGGTAGGACAATGCTATCAAGTTCATGAATTCTAAAAGACAATAGTGGTCTTCTACCTGAAATGTCCTTTTGCAAAGGGAATATCACATATTTTTATAATTTTGTTTTTTTTAAATTAAATATATTTTTATGTTTCTTGCATCCATCACAGAGATATGCCACACCTCATGTAATGTAGCTCTAGGCGATGCCTTATGATTTTATTGCAGGCAATTCATTACATCATCCTGAGAAGAATTAGGGGGAGTTAAAAATAATATATAATTGCTAACTACATTGAACCATCATGATGACTGTGATTCAGTCTTGCACCCACAACCTCAGGTATAGTAGCCCAAATAAAGAAAGAAAGATGGAGATGGTTAGGTCATGCGGAGAGAATGCCTCAAGATATGCGAGAAACTCTCAGCTAAGACGTATTGACAACCTAGAATACAAATTATTCCTTCATAATTCTTTCGCTTAACTTATTCTTCTCCAACTCAGCCATATCTCTCATTTAACACAATCTGCCTTTTTCAATGCTAGTTCCTAGTAAAGATTTAAGAGCTCCCTATTAATAAATATATCATCAGCATTCTTCATCAGCCTTGGAAATGATTAGGCCTCCATATCATTTTAGTTGTCGAAACAAATATTATCTAATATTATGGATGTGATAAGGAAAGAGAATTAGAGAGAATGGTTTTTAAAGAAATAAACTAGAATATATGCTGAACACTGTATAATGAGAGAATACACAAACCGCAAAGACTTTACAATAGTAGTTAGGTAACGAAATAATATATATAAAGAGAGAAAGACTAGGTGAGTGATGAGAAGGTAGAAGGTTGCTGACTCGTTGTTAACTCGTCGTAAACAGTTGTAAAACTGTTCTCCTGTAGAGCTAGTTCGGCTGTATAATATATATATATATATAAAATCTCCCACCCTAGTCTGGCCTAGGTAGGGAGTAACTAGATTGATTCATATTTGTGTTTCTCCGCTCTTCGGATCCTATTACATCTAAGAATAGATTTTGGTCTATAGTATAATTAGATTATAGAATTACAGGCTGTAGTATTTCATTTGTTCTCCTAGTCCCCAAGATTGCACTTCACCAGCTACCTAAACCCAAATAGATTTTTACTTCATTTCAGTTTAGTCTATTAGCTAATTTCTGCACTTGCAGAATTAACTTTGATGTCTAGTAGTCTATACAGTAGAAAATCTCTAATATCCTCCAGTTACTTATGCAAGTCATCTCATTCATGGACTTTTGATCCTATGTTTTTATTGTCAATGAAGGCTGGTTATTGGTTTGGTTGAAATGAAATTAGTTACTGCACTTTAACTCCCCAAATTATATGTTACGTTTAATTTGGTGAGGATATAGTGTATGAAGTAGAGATGAAGAGTTGAGTCGTGCTATGAGCGGTGTGGTGCTTTGTACGGTAGTATTGGCGACCTAGTGTTTTCTTGATGTTTAGCTTGTTAAAAGACTTGCTTGTTTTGACAAATTAGATGCTGCTTGTTTACTAGCCGATAGAGAACTTGTCTTCCTTATATAATGCTTCTTAAAATTGAGATGAAGATTGTTGTAGCATAATTTCAATATTTCTTATTTGAAGATGTGTAACTTGTTTGAAAGATGGTTGAAGTCTGACCTGAAGCTCCGAATTTGCTGTTTTATTATACAAAATGCGGCCAGCCAGACATGCGAAACTTGGTGCTTTTCAATCTCGCAGTTCAATCAGCTATTGGAATAAATTAAGAATAATATTAATTTTCACTAGACCAATTTTATTTTAGTTTTCAACTTCATTTTTTTAGTCATTCAGTTTATCGTATGTTTTGGCTCGAATCTACAAGATTCGTGGAATGATGAACTTATTATAGATATCTATTTGGTATGTGAAGTCATTTGAGATGCTTTGAATATACAATAGTAATCTATCTACATTCTCTCCTCTTTACTCTCTCTTACTCCTAGTAAGGAGGTACTGCGATCTTGTCAAATTTTTGAAATTGAATTTCCACTGGAATTACTTGTTTTGAGGTCCCCCTGAGTCCCCCCAAAAAAAGTTATTAGCGAATGCGTAATGTGTATGTGTGTGTGTAACAAATTATCTGAAAAACAAAAATCGTAGGATCCTAAAACTTGAGTTTCCATTTAAGTACCACCACTGCATCTGAAACGAAGATTTCGTTCGAAATCCATGAACCGGAAGTGTGACATTGCAGAATGATTTTTATTTTTTCATTTTTTTTAGAGATTTTCTTTACAATGGCTTCAATGATTTTCTTTATTGTTCGTGTATCAACTGTCCTATAGAGTCCCGGGGTAGAATAGGCCTACGCTGTGCCCTGCCTTTCGTAGGAGGCGGCTTAAAGGGAGACCCTGCACTGGACAAGTCGTATCTTCTAATAAGATATGTATGAGTCCTTTTGTGGAAAGTAAAATCTAGCTGTGTCACTCTTACTTCAACAACACCCCTGCGGGGTGCATTGGGGATTCCCTCCCCAATCCCATCCTGATCCTTTTCCTTTGCAGGATTGCCTGCAATTACCTGGGTTACTGAAACCCCTGTGCTTGAGGCAATGGACAGGAATCAGTAGATGGACATTAGATCTATCGGGCGTGCGATCAGTCACGCTAGCTCGTTAGAGTTGAAATACTGAATTATGGGCGCAAGCTACTTTCCGAGCCAATTGCTTGCAATAGAGGTAGGATTCGTACTGGCCGTGGTTTAACCAATAACTCCAATGACCGAGGTCATGAGTTGAACGGGAGGAGACTGATGTGCGCGATTCACCAGAGCCTGCTAGAGAGTGCCTTCTCTAGCTTCTGGTAGTGGAGTGTGACCACGTTGTGGGATCACTCTGCACGCTGGTTGAGCGTATCTCAATCTGCCCTTAAATGGGTTAAGCGGGGGAGTGCTTCGGCACTTCTGCTATGGTTGGGCATTGCACTAAAAGTCCTTCCACGGTGGTGACATCCCCTTCTTGTTAAACGATCCCGTTGCTTGCAACGTGGGACCGGTAAACCCGAAAGGGTAGGTATGGTCTAGAAAGATTCCCCGAAGTACCAGGAGGAAAAGGGGTATATGGAGAAAAATGTCCTACAGAGTATAAATGCCTATCATTTTGATTTGAAACATTTTTCTAGGAAAACTGTTTTTATGGAAGTCTGAGGAATCTGTGTCGTTGAATTGTAAATGTTGTGTTTGTTCAATATTATTGGCATTCTCTTCTGGACTACAATGTAATCACTTCTATATCTGCCTGGGTATTAAGGAGATTAACTATTTTTGTGGCACTTTATTTAATTGATTTTGGAGTAATTTATAGCTTGGGCTTAATACGACCAGCACAAGCCTCTTTCGGATTGAAAGAGGGTGAATATGTAGGTTTCAGACTCGATAGTGAAATCTCCTTCTTCCTATCAAAGTGAACTTTTCTACAAGCATTACAAAAATATCGTACAGAGTAAAAGAACTTTTCTTCCCACACCTGTTTCTCGTCACTCCCCCATTTTTCTTAAGGTTCGTTCAATAACAAAAAGAAGTATAGAAGAAAGCCGGATTAATATTTAACACCTAATGAAATTAATAAATTTAGTCTTTAAACAATTATATTGTATTTCAAAATCAATATTAATAGATATCGACTTCATGCTGCCTTCCAACACTTCCTCTTCCAATTTACTTTAGTTCAGTGTCTAGCTTTATTTAATGAATTCTTGATCAGAATTTTGGGCGGAATAATACTAATGCAATCAAACCGTATTAAGCAAAATCGGATAATCTTCTTTACATAGAATTTACATTAACCACATTAATTACGGATCATCTGTTTCTAAGCATGTATTTAAGCAACAAATCATGTATTTACACAACATTACTTAAATATCTTTAGCGCTAGGGTGAGAGTGTGTTTGAATTAAATTAGAAATTTGAACGTTTTAATTTGGCCAAAATTTATAAAAAAAAAAAATTGAGAAAGACTGTATGAAACAATGACAATTTTATCTTTTGTTTGAATTTGCCAATTTTTTTTTTTTTTTAAGCACCACAATGCTTTTTAGTTTCTCTTATTATTAATTAGATTTCGCTAGCTTCCCAAGAGAAATACATTAAATATTGTTAAGTGGAAGCGATTAAGTAAACTGGTACTGCTTTTTCTAATATAATTATTTTTGACTTCATCAATATTTTTCTCAAACAGGGGTACGACAGAATGGACAAATATCTTTATTAGAGATTATCTGCGTCTTGGATGAACCAAGCCAAAAGTATGACAACTTAGAAAAAAATATTTTGGGCAAGGCTAATAAACATCATAATGTTTGGCAAACCAGTAAACATGTAAACAAACGCAGTTGTAACCATTTAAAATTAAAGTGTCGTCGGCCTGCAGTCAGAGCAAAGAATGTGCGGGGAACTCTTACAAAGGCGTGACCCCACATTGTAACAGCCAGCATTAGCTGATGATGGTGTTATTATCAAGATAAAAAGACACACTTCCAAGACAAAATAAGGAAGCTGCAATACGCTAATCTTTTTATTGGTTTATCACTCTCAGTTTATCTATAGCACATCTCTATTTAACACAGTTCTCAGCTTTTTCTAAAAAAAAAACAGAATAGAAAAAAAGGAAATGTCCAAACTGTTGACCAAATTGTTTTGAGAATGTATGGTCGTTCAGAGATCCTGGAAGCGATACGTAAGTATGGTACATAGGAATTTATAGCGAATAGTCCTCAGGAAAATAGATTGTCCATATTGCAAAATGAAAAATGGAAAATCCATAAAAGAGTGAAATTAGACCAATATTTTCCGGAGAAGGTTTTCACCATTCTTGTAAAATAGAAAAAGCTAGATTAGTAAGTGAAGATGGCAAGCACCGAGAACTCCTAGGAGTTTAATATTCGACAAATATTCTGGCTACTTTTCAATAGGGATTTCCCAAAGTTTAATGTTTTGTCGTACGTTTAACAGGACTTTTAAAAGATGTGAATCAGAAAGTGGTGCGCAAGTATAGCAATGAGTGACGAAGAATCGTTCAGGAAGTTAAGGTTTACGTGTATTAGTAACAGGCCATACTAATATTAACTACTTTTTCCATACACTTTCTTGATTAATTGAGTTTACTTGAGTGAATTTAAGAGGATCAATAATGCTACGAGAAATAATAAATTTTAAATTGAAAGGAGATAATTTATAATCTGCCCTGGCAGAAACTAAGATATTTATGATGCTTATATCTGGTAACCAATACCAAAAGAGATGTCAATAAATTATTACTCACTAATCTTAGATTAGGTAAAATTCAAAACTTATTATTCCTTATCAGTCAACAAACAATCTGGAAGTGGGATGAAAAATATTAAACGTCCGTCAATCTAGTTACAATTAGAGGATACTCTAAAGATGCAATTAGAGGTTGAAGAAAGGACTCCCTAGATCTCTACTTCCTAACCTATCCTAACTTGGAAAGGAGTGCTTTAGACATCTGACAAATAAATACATTACCCATTTGCTCAATGTTACTTTAATGCTCATTTAGATTTAATTATTTTTGTCATGCTTTAATTAATGTTTTTTTTTTTGTTTCTATCGTAAAATGAGGTAGTGTTTAATAATTTATTTTTGAGGATTACATAGTTTTGAAGTAGACAGACAAAAATAATGATGGAAAATACTTGAAGTAAAAGTAATTGTGAACTCCTTTTGTTGTACTAGATCTTTCTCTAATATTCATTCGTTATTTGTCTAGAATGATAATGGTTTGTCCATTTAGTGCTGCATCCAATTCCAGTAGAAACATATCTCTCCACACAGTCTTCCATTTCACTATCCCCCTCCACATCGTCACTTCACCAAAACACCGTACGCTCTGCCGCCATACTTCTTGATATAATTAATTTCTAGATTAATCTTCTACGACCGGAATGCGTTGATTAATCTCTAGTTGTTTGCGAGAAAAGGAGTGAGTGAGTGGGGGGGGGGTGAGAAAAGGGCAGTCGTTTTTAAGCGATTTATCAGCCAAGACGACTAATTGATAAGCGCTGCTTGTCAGTTGGGCTGACAACGCCGACTTTAATAAAGCCAAACTGGTGAGGATGGGTGAGCTCTCGTTTATAACTTTGAACTCTGGTCTGGGACTAGAAACTTTCTCTCTCTCTCTCTCTCTCTCTATATATATATATATATATATATATTGTTTTTTGTTTTTTTGAGAGGAGCTAGTTTCACCATTCAGCTTTTCGTATCGGTTTTCCCTTATCACTTTTAGATAAAGTTTCTTTTCTTTTTTCTTCAGCCGTGTTTCTTCTTTACTTAATATGTAAATTAAGTTCCTCTTCTATTTTATAAAAAACGAGAAGGTAATTAGCATTAAAATGGATTCAGAAAGTATTTGGTTTTACATTTTTTTTTTTTTTTTTTTTTAATTTCGTCCTCAAATAAAAGTATTCAACGGGACACTTGAAGGTGTTCAATCCTTGGAAATTCTACTATGACATATGCAACCAATGGCTAACCATTTTATTGTTATTATATATTGTAACGTTTTTCCCACTAAACTAGCTACTGCAACTAGTTTTAAGTGGGTTCGTATAGATAAAATACTCTAAACTTCAATCAAGAAAACACCAATTTATTGTTATAGACAATAAATTACAAAATACAACACTTAATAATAATTACTTCACAGTTTAAACCACAAAAGTTCACTTTGTTCACTTTTTATACACTTTTCACAAACAAGTGACTTCGTTTGTAACTGGAAAACTCTCTCAGCTCTCTACGGCTCACTTTTTATACCGGTGGAGAATCTTCTAGAACTTCCTCGATTCTTCTAGAGAGAACTAGAGCGCTGCCAGCGTTCCCAGCGGCCACTAGGAGAACCTTAGGTACCTCCTAGATGGCACAACTGGCTGCGTTACAATATTTTGAACTCCAGTTTATTACACATATTACATCACCTTCTCTCCATATACCGGCTCTGTACAGTCTATGGCAACAATATTTTGTCAAGGAGAACAATAAGTAGCTATTTGGTGTGCCAAAGCATATTTTATCACTTCATTCTTAAGAGATTACCCATCGGCCTTAGATATTCCTAAGTCAGACACCATTCGCATTGCTCACAGATCCAGTACTTTGCAGGCAATATATCTTGAACTTATTTTGGACTAAGCGACTAATATGGAAACCCATACAAATGACTAGGTCGCAATATACAAACAAATATAAAAAAATTCACACGATTACAATACTTCCTCTTACTATGAGTAAGAAAAAGTAAGAAATCATGTGTGAAACCCTCACAATACTTTCTCTTACTCCAATTTACATAGTTACATGGTATGTAGATTTGTAAATTATGTACCATAATTATATACAAGCAACAAGTGTAAGTGTAAAAGAAACATTACGTTGAAGTGAACTATCTACAAGAACTTGGTGAATTTGCTTGTGACGATGGATGAAAATCCGAAACCGGTCAGGATGAAAATAAATATGCATGCTACCATTGATAAAATACCAGATGTTATCCACCATTGCGGATCCATGCACATATTCAAAAGTTGTAGTACTTTATATGTGTAGTTGATATACCAAATTTAAAGAAAATCTTTGCTGTTTTCAAGAAAATTACAAAGAACTGGAAAAACTATTCACTATTATTAATATTATTATTATTATCGAACCTCGGGTGGGCTATATCCCGGCCTGCAGCCAACAGAGGCTTATTGTGCCACCCCCGATAGTTCCTAGTAGACAAGCCGTCCCTCCCTAAGGAGTTTGAGGACCTTCACCACCAGGTCATTTTGAGCTACTATCTCCTCAGGTCGCAAAGTACCAAAAGTTTCATACCTCAATTTGATTATTGCAACGCAATCGAACAACAGGTGGGAGGCCGTTTCCTCCTCTTCCTGACATAGTCTGCACAAGGGTTCCGCTCGAATGAGTCCTACCTTGTACAGATGTTTCCAGAACCTACCATGACCCGTAAATAGTCCCGTCACCAGAGAAATCTGGCTCCTACTCAGACTAGGAGTCATTTGGTTTCTTCGTTTACACAGTCCTGGCATCATCCTTTTACTGTGTATAACACCCGGGCTCCTCCTCCAGAGCTCTTCATGCTTACTGCGACCCCACTCTCTAATCGCTGCACGAATTGCTCCGCCAGTTATTCCCAGGACCGGCTCTGGACCAATGAACGGAGTGTTGGCCCCGTTCCTGGCCAGTTGATCAGCTGTCTCATTACCCTCAACCCCTGCATGTCCAGGCACCCACAACAGCTGTACCTTGTTGTGCCTGGAAAGTCTCGACAATGCCTCTCGACATTCCTTCACCAGGGATGAGGTAGTTCTGTAAGCCTCTAGGGCTTTCAGTGCAGCCTGACTGTCCGAGCAAATGCGTATGACCTTGCCCCTTGGGGCTCTACGCAGGTTCTCCTCGGCACAGACCTTAATGGCAAACACTTCAGCCTGGAATATAGTGGAATACCTGCCCAAAGGCCTCTCAATGAGTACTTCTGGGCTCATTCCGTATACTCCTGCTCCAGTTCCACACTCCATCCTAGAACCATCTGTGAACCACAGAGATCCTGTCCGGTAGCGAACTATTCACTAAAGTGGTACTTCCGGTTAATGGATTTTGCCCTAAATCTTCGTATCTGATGCGGTAATAGTTTCTAAACGGAATAACAAGTTAAGCTTTCTCCAACTTTTCGTTTTTATTTATTATTTATTTATTAATTATTTATTTTTATTTATTACTTATTTATTATTTATTTATTACTTATTTATTTTTATTTATTACTTCAAAACATGTATTTCCGTTGAAAACTTAATTTCGAAAATCTGGCACAATCGTAATACTTCTCCAAGGATATTTTCAAGATATAATCATCGGGTTAACTATAAACTAATGAGATCTCTATTTTTTAATATTCTTTAGTGTAAAAACAACAAATCTATAATTGATGAGGAAATATTATTATTGTAAATATTGAACTTTACTAGAATATTTCAATAGTTTTTAGTAAAAGTTTGACGGAAGTAGTAAATTCTGTGGAAACTTTGTCTTGAAACTAAACTCTTTTTTCTGGTTGGACGCTTTTGTAGGGATGTGCTTATAACCTCTACTTATAATCTATCAGTTTACCGCTAGACTTATATTTCTGTATTTTATGTTTGCCATTTATATTTATTCAACAATATATCATATATATCTGTTATTTTTGATTAAATATAAATTAAAATGTTATTGCTGTTCTAAATGTTTAGAAGCTAATTAAATATCAATAGTTCCTATTTAAATAATTAATAAAGACAAATTTCTATTCTATTCTACCACTACGAAACAAATATTTGCTTATATCGTAATTTTTTTTTAATTTAAGGCGCGACAACATATATTTGTCATAGGCACCCGGAGACAGTGGCCGGCCGCGGGACACTGTTCTCTCGTTACAGACAACACTGTCCATCACCGGACAGTTAGCTGTAGAGGCTCGTAGGAAGAAAAAAATCTAACTGGTAGCTGGACTCGAACCCGTGACCTCCGCGTGGGAGTCCAGTACGTTAACCACATACCTATTCCCTTCCCTCATATACGTAATTACCATAAATCCAATGTCTATTATTATAAAAATCCGATGTAAAATATTCAGGGAGTGTGGGGGCATTCTTTTTCATCTCACAATAATAATTCGGCGAATTTTGTTCCAAATGAATTTTTTTTTTTTTTGAAATTTGGAATATTTTGGCATGAAAGTTTTATACCCTTCAACAATATTTTGTTTCACATAAAACTAAAAATTATAACGACAAAATATAAACGGAAGTATCATACAAATGTCTTATTTTTGCATAGTTTAATTCTAATTAACAAAAATAAGACCAAACAAAAAAAATTTGCATAGAAAGACTAAAATCTACAAAAGATATTTTTATATTATCACTGTCAAAATTACACTAATACAAAAATTACTCAGACAATTTTTTTTTTACTTTCTCTTATTACTTTCTCTTACTCAGTAAGAGGAAGTATTGTAATCGTGTCAAATTTTCGATATCGAGTTTTCACCGGAAATATCCGTTTTGAGGTCACCTGAGTCCAAAAAAGTGGTTTTTAGCAAATGGTCTGTGTGTGTGTCGTGTGTGTTGTAGTATGTATGTGAACAGCATAGCTCAAAAACGAAAAACTGTAGAAAGTTGAAAATTGATATTCCGTTTAGGTATCACCGTGGGATCTGACACTGCGTTATCTGTCCAAATTCCTCAACCGGAAGTACCACTTTACTAGTTAAATTTTTTATTTTTTTGCGATTTTCTCAAAAAAATGGTTCCGACGATTTTCTTTAAACATTAAACATCAACCACACATACAAAGAGCTACAACTTCTATTTAAAACATTTCTCTGGGAAAATGCATTGAAGGGCACTTTTGGGGGAAGGGTGGGGTTAGGTTTCCATCTAAAGTGCTATTTCAGTTTATTAGACAATTCTGTCATTTAAATAATGTTAATTAGAATTAAATATGTTGTTGAAATTCCGAGTTTGAAAAAATCGGATAACCGGAATTGCGTTTACTTTACCACTTTAATAAATGATTTATTCACTTTTTCGCAATTTTCTCAAAAATGGCCCCGACGATTTTTTTGAAACTTCGTATATTAACTAAACATGCAAAAATCTACAACTTTTTTCTAAAACATTTCTCTGGGAAAATTCTTTTAAGGGCACTATTAGGGGAGGGGTGGGGTTAGATTTTCATCAAAGTGCTATCCTAGTTGATTATATAATTCTATCATCCAAACATAATTAGTTAGAAATAAATAGATGTCCGAAATTCCGAGTTTCAAGAAAATTTGTAAACCGAAGTGCGCAATTACTGAACAGTTTTTTCAGTTTTCGACGAATTTCATTAAATTTGGTACACAAACTATAAAATTTGTCAATTATCATTTTGAGAACTGGAGTAAGAGAAAGTTGTGTGAGTGTTTCACACCAGATTTTTTTTTTTTTTACAACAACTGAATAATATTTCACGAAAATCAAACATACTTTTAGTAAGTAATTACATATCCAGCATACTATGAAACAAACTTCAAGATTTGAATTAAGTGGATATTTAAGTAAACTTAACTTTTGGCTCTCATATCGCTTAGATTATAAGCAAAGCCAATAAGTCTCTCGGTTTTATAACTAGAATAACTAAACACTTACAAAAAGCTGTTCTTTAATCACCTTATTTAAATTAATGATCCGGCCTTTGCTTGAAATATGATTCTTTAGTATGGTCTCCTTACCAATCAAACCTAGTCGACAAACTCGAAGCTGTTCAAAAAAAGTTTCCTCGTATTTTTTTTTGGTATAGGAAAAGTGGTATTCATCATGTGGCAACGTAGGATATTAGTATGGCAAGTCTGGCTTTACAACCTCTTCACAATAGGAGATTCAACATTGGATTGTATATTTGTTTGTAAACTCCTAAATAATATTATTAATTGCCCTGACTTACTCAGTAAACTTAACATTCATGTGCCTTTGAAAAGTACTCGTCAGAGATTAATGTTTCAAAAACCTACAAAAAAACCAACTATGCAAATTTTCGTTCACTACGTCAGAAGTAATGAACAATTTGTAATGTTTTTGTGTGATGATGTGTTAGTCAGTAGTGGTAGTGTGTAACACGAGCGTTTTCCTAAAAGGGCTTATATGATTGGTTGAGATAGAAGTATAAGAATAATTAAGAACACACTGGTAGAGTAAATTAAATATATTCTCTAAGTGAAATTAAGTACTTTGAATATCACAATAAAATCTTATAATAAATTCTTATAACTTGATACTGGTATAGCTCTGATGCTTTCACCTTAATTTCTAGCACAAGTCTGTCCTTAAAATATCTCTTCTCTTGGTTTCTTCAATTCCTCCATTGTGAGGAGAAGGGGTAGTACAATGCCATAATTGTTCATGAACAGTACAAGTAACTGGACTTGTATACCTGGGTTTGTCCTTTTGCAAGGGAATGTCAATCTTTTTCTTAATTTTGATTTATTTATAAATTAATATTATTTCCAAGTTTCTTGCATCCATCACAAATTGCAACTAATTATCTACTGACTGTGATGTTTTGTTTTAAATATAAATAATTTTAAAAAGAATTTGTTATAGTTAATCACTGTTATATTGTTAGTAAATATTAATTATCTATTTTTTATTTTATGTTATTATTATTATTATTTTTTTTTAGTGTTTTATATACATATATATATATAACATGTTCTCGTTTATTTTATAATTGAAAATGTACTAGTATTTGTATTGTTATATATTGTAACTGGGCTTTCGCCCGTTTGAAATAAATAAAAAAAATAAATAAATTTGTTTTAACATTTTAAAAATCAATCAACAGATAAATTTTTAACAACAGAAAAAATAATATTATTTTGCTAAAACTAATGTTCTAACAACCTTTCTGAAGGTAAGCTTACCATTCTCTGTGGACAATAATTCTCTTAGAGATTATATTTTAATTCTTGTTTTATCGTTTTTTTTAAAAATAGATTTGGCTGTTGTAAAAAAATATATATATATAGATTGCGCGAGAGTAAAATCCTTTTACCAAAGTAACAACCCTCGGGCAAACCTAAACTCGCGTGTGTAAACATGATATTTTATTCACTTGTCAAATAAATATTTTCTGAATTTATCTTTTTTGTGTTTATGAATTTTTAGATAAACAAGATCTTAGACAGAGAGAGAGAGAGAGAGAGAGAGTTGTTTATACCCATGTACGAACTATCATTAAGTAATATTCAGAAGGTAGGGGCGGGTGTTGGTGTATTGGTTATGAGCATGGACTTGTAAGTGGGAGGACCCCAGTTCGAGTCCAGCGTATAACTAAATTTTATATTTGTTTAAAAAATGTTAATAGTAAAGTAGGTGCTTCCGCCCCCGTCCACGACACCTAATTTGGTAGTTGGACGTTAAGCCCGCCTGAAAAAATAGGCATTACTTTATTCAGAAGTAATTTTCACATGAAGTCATAACGAATTTCATATCAAAGTAGTCAAACAAAGTGGCAATAAAAATGAGCAAAGTTTAAATCCATGAGATAAAAGATTTCTCATATGTGTAATTTAAGTAAGTACAGTGGAAAAAAAATCTTGAAAGCTCCGGATAATTTTAAAGACACACGTTTCCTTTTCACATAACAATTCTTTAGTTCCAGTTAATTAATTACAGCATTCAAATGTGGATTTGTAAAACATTAAAATTTTGTTTGGGCTAAATACTGTGGTAGATGTGAGAAGGAGTTATTGGTTTTAGTTGAAGTTTATTGGCTGTTTATTATTTAGATTATTACTTGGATAATAAAATTTTTTGAACCTTATTAACAGCTTTTTTTATTTTGTATTTATTTTTTTATTCTTGTAATTACTTTGCTCCAAACCTTTCGTCTAGGAATTTTTTTTCTTTTTGCTTTTACAATACTCTGTTACTTGTTTGATGTGTTATGTTGATTTTAATCATAACCAATACTAAGGCCTCGTTTTATTGTTAATTATAATTTTAAATTTGTAATCACTGATGTGTTATAGTCATTATTTTTATATATGTGGTTAATTTATTAAAAATTAGTCGCCTTGTTAATTGTATTAATTATTTGACCATGTGGTTTTTCTTGTTTTAATATATTGAGTTTTTCTTTATAATGAAGTTTCTATGGCTGTAATTTTTTGAGTCACCTTGCTAGCAACGCTCATGGTAGAAGGAGAGAATTGAAGAAAAGATTTAGGAGTGTAAGAAATGCACTAGTAGATATGCTGAACACTGTGTAATTAAATACAAATATATAATCTGCAGGGACTTTACACTGGTTAAGATATTGAGAATAAGGTAGCGAGAGATTAATTAAGAGAGAGACACACTGGCTGAGTATTAGAAAGTACGTAAGTTGATGTTGATTTGATTGGTGTCGACAAATGTTGTAAAATTGTTCTCAAACTGTTCTCCTTGGGGCTAGCTCGCCTTTCTTTTATACGGAATTCTCCTATTTTGGTCTAGGTAGGGAGTAATAAGATGCTTCTGAACCTCACAAATTTTAATGATTTAAATGATTCGGATCCCATTACAATACAGTTTTATAAACTGAAAGGAATGTCTTTTTTTTATGGCCTCTGATTTAGTTTTCATTAAAATCAAATTCGGATCTTTCTATTAAGGTCGGAACTGGTCACTAAATCGTAAATCGTAAATCTCCTTCTTTTACTTTGTAGATTCTCGCAAGGGGTATCTGTTGCATGCTACTTGGGGAGTAGCGACCCTACGGTTACCACAGCTCAGTACTCCATGCACTTCATCAGAACAGTACACCATACAGTTAAACTACATACACTCCACACTTTACAGACAAGGGCAAACACAGTAAACAAACTAGGGTCTCCGTCCCTAGTTAATTGGCGAAAGCCAAGGGAGAAAGAAGGGATTACCTCAGTGGTAACGCACTGGACTGGCATCGTGGAAGTCCGGGTTCGAATCCAGCATGCTACCCTTAGATTTCCTCTTCCTAGGAGCCTCTACAACTCACTGACCCTTGATGGGCAATGTTGTCTGTAGCTAGAGAACGCTGCTTGGAGAAGGCTCCGGGGGACACAATACTTCTTTCAGGTCGCAGTGCAATAATCGCCTACAACAATTTACAATCTGCTTTCTAAATGAGATTTTGAATAATTTTTTTTTTTTTTTTAGTTTCTATAAATGGCACATATAATCATATATATGTGTGATATGCGAATGACACATCGTATATTTATATACGATCATGAGTATGGGTGTAAAGTATATAGACTGACTGCCTCTGAGGGAAATCTACTTCCTCAACACCCACAAAACACACTAATATTAATTTTTCCGGGAAATGTTTCAAACCAAATATTACATTTACATTAATGTAGAAGATATTATACCAAGTTTTAGAAAATTTTGGAATCATTTCCATGAAAATAACTAATAAATGAAAATTTCATTCTAAAACATTTCCTTTGCGGTTATTAGATTTTCTACGAACTCGTCATTTTTAAACATATTTAATTCCACTTTTTGCTATATAATTAGTACAACGTTGGTATTTATATTGAAATAATGGTTTACAGAGAAGATTGTATTTTAATTCTCTCCCCGAGAAATTATTTAAAACAGTAGCTATAAAGTTATGTATACATAGTTAGTGTGTGAAGTTTAAATAAAAACGATTGTATAAAACTTTTAGCATAGCAGGACTATATTTTAACTATATACAAAGTAACATGGAAGGGAATAGCTAAGTGGTTAGCATACTGGACTCCCACGCGGAGGACTATGGTTCGAGTCTAGCTACCGTAAGATTTTTTTTCTTCCTAGGAGCCTCTATAGCTCACCCTGTCCGGTGATGGACAATATTGTCTATAATGAGAGAAGGCTCCGCGCGCCAATGACCGCCTTAAATTAAAAAAAATAAAAAATAAAGTAACATTCATAATCCTACACATGTATGAAGTGCATATGTATTGAGGAAGTATTACGTCGTTGTCAAAGTTTGTGAATTTAGTAATCACCGTAAATACATGTTTTGAGATATTCTGTGTACGAAAAAATATTTATAGAGAATGGTCTGTGTGCGTTGTGCATGCGCGTGTATGAAAAAAAAAACTATCTCAGAAATAAAGAATCGTAGGAAGTGGATTACTTTGTATATCTTTTAGATCACACCACACCT
The DNA here is from genome assembly GCA_011037195.1 of Triatoma infestans. Taxonomy (NCBI): domain Eukaryota; kingdom Metazoa; phylum Arthropoda; class Insecta; order Hemiptera; family Reduviidae; genus Triatoma; species Triatoma infestans. The sequence goes on along the minus strand of JAAEAF010004551.1, from coordinate 61,668 downwards.
AAGTTTGGACCAAAATCCATAAACAGGATGTGCGTCTTTACTGACAAATTTTTTTTTTCCAGTTTTTTGCGATTTTCTCATAATAGGGAGCTTCAAGGGTTATTATTTTTTTAAAATTTGTATTCACTGTATACCCCCCCCCAACCGCATAACTTTTGTTTCAAATATTTTTCCGGGAAGATTGTTGTTTCTTGCAGTGTATAATGGGTTTGAAAAGCAGAGAAAATGGGTTGTATAGATAAATAAACTAGATGTATGGATGAAAGAAGTTAGGAGAAAGGTTGATGACTCGTTGTGACTGTTGTATGAATTCTCCTGCATGCCTGTCGGCAGACTTCCTCCTATGGCTGACACAGCTGTATTTAAACAGTTTCTCCCACTCTATTCTGGCCTAAACTAGTGAGTGAGACTCTCTCTCTCTCTCTCTCTCTCTCTCTCTCTCTCTGCTTTGGATACCTCTCTTCGGTTCCTAATTACATCATCCCCTCTCTTGAAGAAATTTTTCATATGTGAAAAATTTAAGCGTGCTGCTTGCTGATAATACAGCAGTCACAACGCATCATCAGCCTTTCTCTTTATCTCTCACTACCATTTTATATAATACTTTCCCTTATAAGAGGAAGTATTGTAATCGTGTCAAATTTTCTATATCGAGTTTTCACCGGAAATATCCGTTTTAAGAACCCCTGAGTCCAAAAAAGTGGTTTTTAGCAATTGGACTGTGTGTATGTCTGTGTGTGTCTGTGAATAGCATAGCACACAAACGAAAAACCGTAGAAACTTGAACCTTGACATTACGTTTAGGTATCACCATAGGATCTGACGGTAACTTACCTGTCAAAATTCCTCAACCGGAAGTACCACATTACGAATTGGTTTTTTTACGCTTTTGCGATTTTCTCAAAAATGGCTCCGACGATTTTCTTTAAACATCGTATATTAACTACACATACAAAAAGCTACAACTTTTATTTGCAACAATTTTCCGGGAATATTCATTTATGGGCACTTCTGGGGCAGGGGTGGTGTAAGGCTTAAATCTTAACTGCTATTTCAGTTTATTAGACAATTCTGTCATCTAAATAATGTTAATTAGAATTAAATATGATGAAATTCCGAGTTTGAAAAACATCGGGTACCCGGAAGTGCGTTTGCTTTAACACTTTCTAGGGCGTTTTCGCTATCTAGGGCGCTACTAACTGTAGCTTCCCACTTTTTATCACGATGATGGGTCAACACCGACTGTTTAATAAAAAAAACAGGAAATAAAATAAACAATAAAAGAAAATTAAAAGGTGAGAGGGGGGCGCTTTTCGTAGGCTTTCCAGTCCCTCTGGTAGGCTCTGTTTGGTAAAAAAACAGGTATAATAAAATGAATAATAAATGAAAATTAAAAGGTGAGTTCTGTTAAATGAAAATAAATGAACTAAAGTAAAATTTAAAAATGTGAATATTAAATGACAGAAAATATTAAGTGGACTGTATAGAAAGATTAAAGAAGAGTGAGCCAATGGGCTCATATAACATGAACAAGTGAATATTAAATAAATGCAAAAATGAGTAGCAAAAAAATAGTTATCAAATTCAACAAGCCAAAAGGAGTGGCGCTTACCTTTGAACGCAGACACCCTTAAAATTAGTGTGGTCCGACTGAAGTCCTTCAGCCCATATGGGGAATTGAAGGAAATAGGAGACAGGAAAGGGAACAAAAAGAACCATATGCCTGTAATTCCAGCGTCGTTGTCCACACAGTACGGCTGATGAAAATAGATGAAGATTTAAACGGGCTCCAGGAAAGCTGTAAGGCCGGAGAAGCAACGGAAGTAGCCCACGTTCTGGCCCGTTCAACCCTAACAGGCCAGCAGAATCCGGAGACACTCACTCGACAAGAAATCGACTTATCACTACTAACTCCGAGGAAAACCAGATGGAACGCATAGGTTTTCACCAAACGGAAAAGCGGAAGTCTAAATCGCATAGGCAAATATTCACACACACTATGCTGCTTGCTCGAGTGTTAACTTGTGACTAACTTAGAGAGGGCAATTTTAAAGGGACTACCCCCTCTCTACGATTAGGACACAGCCTATAGAGTGATATATTTATATTTAGTTATTAAATTTTTTACGGCGGCAAATTTAAATTTAGATAAATACCGAACACCGACTTTGCCCCCACGGGAATCGAACCCTGAATTCTCGCACGAAAGGCGAGTGCGCTAGCCACTAGACCAACCCGTGAGTGAGGACCTCTTCCATTCATACGTTCCATTCATTTGAGTAAAATTGGAACACTAAAAAAAAAAAAAAAAACAAAATAGTTAAATGACACTTTCAGTAAACTAATTTGTTTGATAACTTTTTGTCGAAACCTCTGGCAGTTGGAAACCAATGGAATTTCAAGTTTGGCTCTTTCTGCAGTTTTTCATTTTTGAACTATGCGGGTCAAATATATACAGTTAAACTAAAAGACAATCTCGTAACCACATTTAGAAGACAAATTTCTTTGTAGACCACATTTTCATATTCAGGTTTCTTAAAACGTATTAAATTTTAAAACATTGATAAGATTGCAATACTTCCTCTCGTGCGTTTGTTTTAAAAACTTTACTAAATGATTTTTTTTTTCAGTTTTTCGCGATTTTCTCAAAAATGGCTCCGACGATTTTCTTGAAATTTCGTATATAAATTAAAATGCAAAGATCTACATTTTTTATTTAAGATATTTCTCTGGGAAAATTTCTTTAAGGGCACTATTTAAGGGAGGGATGGGGTTACAGTTTTCTCTAAAGTATCATAGTTGATTATACAATTCTATCATTCAAACGAAATGAATCAAAAATAAATAGATAGCCTAAATTCCGAGTTTTAAGAGAATTAGTAAACCGGAAGTGCGCTTTCACTCAATAGTTTTTTCAGTTTACACAAACTATAAAATTTCACTCAATAGCTACACAAACTATAAAATTTTGTTAATTATAATTTTTTGAGAACAGGTGTAAAAGAGAAAGTTGTGTGAGTGTTTCACACCAGATTTTTTTTTTAGTGTAAAGTTCAGGCAGTTTGTGCTACTTTTCGATTATACAGCTTTCACCCATACTTCTAGTTTATTTATCTATACAACTCATTTTTGCTCCTTCTCAAACCCATTATACAGTGTACACATCACTGCAAGTATTTGGTGCTACCATCTATGTAATATTGAAGTATCGTAGACGCATTGCTAGAATTCCAAATTCGAAGAAAGTCGTTTATAAACAAAACTACGACTACTGAATAATTTTTTTTTTTTTGGAAATTTTCTCGAGAACGACTGCAATGTTTTTCTCTAAACTCGGAATATTAACTGCGCAGATGTAAAACCTATTACTTTTATTGGAAACCATTTTTCCGGAAAAATTTGATTTTTGAAGGGTGTCCCGGAGGAATCTGTAAAGTGACATTTCATACGTTAGATTTCAATTTTTTCAATGTTTTATTCGTTTTATTTTTTTAATTACTGTGTAAATTGGTTCAATTTTTACCTGCCATCGGGGCCAATTATCTCTTTAATACTTATGTCATTGAAACTGAGTAAAAATTTCCCAAGGTTAAAGAAAATGTATTTGTTTTTATAATTTATTGTATTAACTGCAGTTTGAGAAAGTCGTTTGAGTGTTTCACATCAAATCTCTTAAACATCTGTAATAGCACTTCAGAGAGAAGACTGAGTTTATTTATATAAAACATATATTATGTGTGTACGTACACACGAGGGTCATACAATAAGTAACGAGACAAATCGCTGTAGCCTCGAAAACGATTTATTTAATCAATATAAAACTTTGTTTACTTTTTACCATAGTCCCCAACAACATTTATACACTTGTCCCATAGTTCTTCCAATTTGTGTATGCCTCTGGCATAAAATACTTTAGGTTGATCTCGAAGCCACTTTTGCATCTGATTTTTAACTTCTTCATTGGATTGAAAATGTTTCCCACGTAGAGCCTCTTTAAGGGCTTCCATACAAATGGAAATCCGACGGAACGAGGTCGGGATTGTAGGAGGGATGTGGAAGAATTTCCCACCCAACTCTGTAAAGTGTTTCTTGAATTAACTGTGCCGTGTGTGGGCGCGCGTTGTCATGAAGCAAAATCACGCCTTTACTCAAGAGTCCACGACGTTTCGTTTAAATCGCAGGCCTTACTTTGTTTATGAGCATATCACTGTGATATTGGCTGTTGATAATTCGTTGATCGTCGTGTTCATGTGAGGTTCGAGAGAGGAAGTTGCAACTTGTCACAGACACTTACACGGCCACTTTTAAATTATTCTACCCATTTGTAAACATTCGAATGGATTCAAACAATTATTTCTGTAAACTTTCAACATTCTTTCGTGGATTTCACTACCTTTGATACCATCTGCAACTAAAAATCTAATCACTGAGCAATGCTCGAGCGGACTCGCCATTGTTAACTGAATACATTTGATGTTATGCTTACCAAATACTCTCGAACAGCTGATGAGAAACTAAGTACAAGGATGCCAACTTGACGCACTGAATCTATTGTATTGATTAAACAAACCGTTTCTGAGCTACGGCGGTTTGTCTCGTTACTTATTGAATGATCCTTGAATTTTTAAAATATAGTTTTTTATATGTATTTAAAAAATTTATAAAGTTTTCCTTTGACCGTTTAATTTTTTGAAATTTTTCCTTTTTTTTAAATATTTATTTTCATTACTTGGCATTTTTTCTAATTTGAATCGTTTTAAATTTCAAGAAAAGTGCTGAAATGGTGTCTTTTTATGTGATAAGTTAGAGTAAATTCTTCTTCTGCGTTACAAATAATTTGTAAATATATGTTTTAATCTATCTTATAAATTTCCTTGGAAACTTTCATTGTTCGATATCATTACTTCATTCAATGAACTTCATAATCGATCAGCTAAAGGTCGACCGATTTTCTTCAAATCGGAATTATGTCACTTCAAATCGTTAAATACTAATTACCATTATATAGATGATGGAATTGCATAAACTACTGAAAGTGCACTTTAAAGAAAATGTAAAATTTTGTAATAGACAATAGTACTAATGGATAAAATATTCAGAACTATTACTCCTCCCTCAATGACACTAAGGAAAAGAGAAAAAGAAGTTGAGAGCTTGGAAATTGTGTATGCAGTCTTCTCTGATTGTTAAATGTAATACCACCACCATCCACCACCTGTTATCGCGATTAACCAATACTTAATGTAACTTGAGCTTCTACTAGTGAATAAAGTTTTTTGTACACTCCGCTCTTACTTCATTCTCTTTGATATATTCCATTCTTTAAGTCATTTTGGTGTAATTATTGCTACACTTATTAAATGATTTCAATAATTATTGTATTTAAATTTCCCACCTTTTAAGTGACAGTGTTGTCACATTATTTCGTAATTTTGATTTGATGGAGATCCAGTTTTTTCTTTTAAATATTTTTAGCTATGATCTAAATGTAGAGAGTTGTTAATTCCCTTTTTTTCCTTCCTAATTTTACAGTGCTACTATCAGCCACTATATGTATGTAAAATAACTATGGGCGTTACTTAGTTAACAATACTACAACTCTACTACAACATTGTGCTTGTGTGATGGATACAAGAAATTAATATTCTATAATTTTTTTTTTTTAAATATTAGTAAAGGTAAAAATTTGTACGTTGGTTAAAACGCAGGTACAAGACATCGTTACAAGAGAGATGTCGGAGAATTCAGCCACTATTTGTCTTTTAACCCCTCCTAGAAATCACATATAAAGGGTAAGGTTTTTAGCAATCAAGAGCAGCATTATTTTGAGAGTTATATTATTTTCAGAACAATATATTTATTTCAGCTTTGGGTACTGGAAGCTTCAGCCAGTATGCTTCTCATATTTTGCGTTTGCCGATGATTTAGTTCTCATCGTGGACAGTAGAGATAAACTTCAAGAAAATGTAGAAATCTGGACGCGGGAACTTGAGAAAAGAAATATGGCAACAAGCTTAGATAAAACCAAGAGTATGGTTTTATCCAGGTCAGCAAACATAGAAGTCAGCATCATGGTAAAGGGTCACCAAATCGAACAGGTATCCTCCTTTAAATACCTCGGGGTAAAGATTAATGCCGCGGGCAAGCTAAGAGAGGAATTAAACCTAAGGTTAAATGCCGCTGATAAGATTTATTACGCCCTAAATAGAAGCTTTATAGGAAAAAACGATGTCTCTAAAGAGACCAAATTGGCGGCTTATAAGTCAATATATGTTCCTATCCTCACTTATGGAAGCGAATCTTGAGCCCTCAAAGAAAGCGAAAAGAGCCGCATTCAGGCAACTGAAATGCGGTATCTTAGGAAAGTCGAGGGTAATACCAGGAGAGACAGAATTCGGAATATTGTGATACGAAACAGTCATAAAATTGAACCCCTTACACAAATCGTGAACAGACGTCAATTAAGATGGTTCGGACACGTAAACCGAATGCTGGAAAACAGGATACCGAGGAGAGCACTCGAGGCAAGACCCACGAGAAAAAGACCGAGAGGAAGAAGAAGAACCACGTGGGAGGATAATATAAAAAAGATATTAGATGCCAAAGGAACCAGCTGGACTAAGGCTAAGGCTTTGTCGAAAAACTGAGAAGAGTGGCGGAAATTTTGCAAACCACCCTCTACACCTTCGGGTAGATAAGAGGACTAGAATAAGTAGAAGTAAGTAAGTAGTATATTTATTTCAGTATTCAACGGAGCATCATCTTATAATTTGTCTTACAGAATTTAACCAGTAATATTCTTCGCATACATTTACGTGATTTCCTCATTTTAAATTCAATGAGAAATATTTAAGTGCAAAAGTTTCTATATATGTATAAACTTTATTATTATTTACGAATTATTATAAAGTATTTAAATTCATTTAGAGGTAATAAATTTATTTTAAATCAGAGGTGACTTCTTCCTTATATCTTAATAATTCTTTGTTCTCTAAAATATACATACACACACACACACACATAAGCCCTTTCAATACCGCTCGTGCTACAACATACACGCATACAACACATATACAATATTATTACATTAATTAAATATTAAAGTTTTATTCCATGTAAATTTAATTAATAAATATCCGACGATATATTTTTTAGAATAATTAAAAGTAAGTCAATGATTAACATAAAAAAATTATTATGAAAGATAAACAATAAAATATACTTATTATTTTACTGCTATACAATTTTTTAATTCCTCTTAAATAATTTATAAAAAAAAAAAAAACTATGGTGCCTTTGGGAAGGGGAATGACATTTCTAATGGAAACAATAGAAAGTGGAAACAGTTTCCCCCCTCCCAACTTATTGTTCTTTTGTTTAATTATTTATTTATTTTTTTTTTAAATTATTTTTTACTTTTTCTTATCTTTTGTATGATAATAATGAATAGTGAAAATAGTAAAAATGTTTGTTATTAAAACAACTTTAATAAAAATAAAAAAAACTTTATAACTTTTCACAGTTTATTTCCTTAGTTGTTTGAATTTTATATTACTGCTATTATACTGTTGGGAAAAAATAAATTAAGACCGTGTAAACGTACAATGACCCATTTTTCATTTTTATAAGATTATTATTTTATATTTTTGTTAAGAATCCTTGTGTCTTTTGCTATTAAACAATTGAAAGCATTCATTCACTTTCTTTTTACTGACCTTTTTTTTTTTGTATTATCTTATTTCGTCTACATTAATATTATATTAGATATAATGTTATGGTGTGATGATGTGTATTTGTAGTAAGTAGCACGAGCGGTGTTGTAGAAAAAGGGCTTGTAAGTATGCAAGTTTAAAAGTGAATGAAGTATTAGTAATAATCAAGTAATCACAATGTTTTATAAATACATATATTATTCTTTAAGCAAGTTTAAGTACATTACAGTATCACAATTATAAATCAGAAGTATATCTAGAATAAAGGCAAATATGTATCATTGGCACTGAGCGATTCCTGAAGTGTTCTGTTCTGGCTTTGCAAGCAAAATTGGGACTTAGTTGTTTGAAGGTTAAGTGCAGACTGTCTTAAGGAATGCTCTCTAACAAAGCAGTTGGCCATGTCGCATTGTATTAATTTTGTGCCTTTGTTTCCCTACTAGCAATGACCCCAATTTACAGTACCTGACATTAAAATACACTCTTTTTGAAGGTAAATTTACTATTTAATATATTTTACAAAACTATTTATTTGCATTGCTTTCTAAGTGAATGGCGGATTGGATGTGTTTAATCCTATCCGCGAAAGTTTCAGGAGACTCTGTTGGAAGAGATTGAATACTAGTCATCTGTTGTAAGAGAACTAGGGGGGTTTTCTCCTTACGAAATCTGGCTAGAAGTCGCTCTGAAATTAGAGGATACGTTATAATTGTACCCTGGCGTTGTAATTCGGCTTTCTGGGTGTCGAAAAATATTTTTGCAGACCCTGAAGAGTCTAAGAGCTAATATTTCTAATTTTGCAGCGTCGTCACAGCCAGAAAGGCTAGCACAATGGCTAATTTGGTCAAGGAAATCGGACACTTTGGCTGAATTTTCGCCATCGAAAGTGGGTAAACTGTTTATCAATTGCAAATTTCTTAAGGGTCTACCAGGTTGATTGTTAGGGTTGGCTGGATTTGCTAATTGTTGCTGAGCAAGTAAATATTCTACAGCAGCGTCGATGCCCATGTCTTGTCCATTAATCTTATACATTTGGGAAATACAAAATTCATAAGGGATAAGGGTGCAAATACAAAAATTTAAAAATGAAATTCAATAAAAATTCAATAATGGAAAATATTTAAGATATTTCCGCTGAGAAAATAATTTAGTTGTTTAAAATTAGTTGTTTGAAGGCTAAGTGAAGACTGTCTTAAGGAATGCTCTCTAACAAAGCAGTTGGCCATGTCGCATTGTATTAATTTTGTGCCTTCGTTTCCCTACCAGCAATGACCCCAATTTACAGTACCCGACACTAAAATACACTCTTTTTGAAGTTAAATTTACTATTTAATATATTTTACAAAACTATTTATTTTCATTGCTTTCTTCCACTACATAGAGTAGTATATGCTCTAATTATTATCAAATACTTAATCGGAACTTGGAATTAAAGTCTGTCTGAAAAAAAATTAACCACTTACTTTGCTTCTTACTACTAACTATAGCTCGGCAACTTAGTTTTGGAACCTATGAGCGGAGTCAAGTGACGTCACAGTTACTGGCATAGAGTTAACATATAGGGTGTCCCAAATATATGGATAACGACATTTTCTCGGAAACTAAGATAGCTAGAAAAAAACTAAAAAATACGTCTCCCCGTAGTTTTTTTTTGTGAGAAATTCAAATTTAATTTGCAAATTTGTTTTGGTGCTTCCAGAAGCGAGATACACGTACCAACTTCATTTTTTCAAATGGGGAGGTGTGGTTTTTATGTAAGAAATAGATTCCTCTATTTTTTTGTAAGAAAAATTTACTTGAACGGTTTTGTTATGTGAGCGATATTTTACAAATTATGAATGAAAACAATGATTCTTATAAGAAATTTCAAAATGATATTATAACGGTTTTTTGATTGAATAAGAAGAAAAGTACTATTTTATTATAAATTTTACTCCTCATTAATTACAGATCTTGCTCGAACTGGCCTCCACCATTAGAGATGTATTTCTTTGGTCGTAAGGTACAATTGACAGGAAAAAGCATGTGCACGCATCTCTAATGGTGGGGGCCAATTCGAGCAAGATCTGTAATAAATGAGGAGTAAAATTTATAATAAAATAGTACTTTTCTTCTTATTCAATCAAAAAACCGTTAATATCATTTTGAAATTTCTTATAGGAATCATGTTTTCATTTATAACTTGTAAAATATCGCTCAAAGAAAAAAAACCGTTCAAGTAAATTTTTCTTACAAAAAATAGAGGAATCTATTTCTTAAATAAAAACTACACCTTTCCGTTTGAAAAAATAAAGTTGTTGCCTGTATCTCGCTTCTCGAAGCACCAAAACAAATTTGCAAATTAAATTTGGATTTCTAAAAATAAACTACGGAGACACGTGTTTTTTAGTTTTTTTCTAGCTATCTTAGTTTCCAAGAAAAAGTCGTTATCAATATACCTTGGGACACCCTGTATACTACATAAGAACTTTTTAATTATACTTCTTTAATTGTCAACCCTACATTCAACTTACTGCTATCAAAAACCTCCTCCTTTATTTTTTTAACTTATTCCATCGAATACCTAATCGATACTCTGGCATACATAATCGATATGCTCTCATTCATATAACAATGGGAGGAATTTAACAGCCCTTTGGGGTGCCACAACTAATTGCCGAACTATATTTCTTGACTTGTGAATAAATGATGTTAGTATTTACTAGATAAAGCTCTCTATCTAATTTAAATTTCATGATAAACGATTAATTTATTCATACATCGAGTGATATTTTCAAGATTCAAATTGGTCGCTTAAATAACCTCCATTTTTTTTTTTTTTCAATCGGAGGTAAATCCTGGAGAGTTCTTCGAAGAGCGTTCAAGATCGAAAGAATTAAATTTTTAAAAATCTCTCCTGATTTGTATATTGTATATTGATTTCAGGTAAAGCTGAGAAAAAAAGAAAAGAAACAGTCATCTATCTTCTATGCAACGGGAAGGCTTGATTTGGAATCATGAGTCCCTATCTCGGTTTGGTAGGGATCCACAAGAAAAGTCGGGGAAAAGTAGTGGTGGCAATGCAGGAAAAAGAGGTCAGTGAAGGTTAAGAATGGTTTAAGGTCATCGGGACCTCTTTTGCCCACTTAATGGAAGGAAGAAGTCAGAGAGGTTGGCCTCCGTCCCAAGGAATTGTCCTACACAGCATGCGGCCTAGGCTTTTAGTAGGATTGGAAACATAATCGGTGTTATTATATCTGCAGCAGGGACAAGTTTTTTTTCATTTAAAGGCTAGTCCTAGTCAGATAAGATATTGGGAAAGAATGCTATACTTTTATTATTAATTTTGTGTCTTGTATGTATATATTTTAAAGATATTTGTATTGCATATACTCTACATAACCACATTATAAATAGAAAGAGGAAAACTGGTGATATCACAAATTACAGCAATAATTATTAAAAAGGATCTCAATATAATGAATGTGATTATGCATGAGATACAGCATTCATTAATTAGTAAGGCAGAGACAATGAGTGGGGGGGGGGATCTCAAAAGAATGCAATTATTCCAGAGGAATAGTACTATCCAGTACTATTACAAACAGACCATAAACATACACACATACACAAACACAAACACACACACACACACAAATGGCACACATTTCAAGTGACTGAAGATGATATCAAACCCTTTTATATCCTGCACATACAATATTTCCTAGACTTGAGAATACAATAGAAGAGTGACTATCATCTACCCACTCTATGATATTTTCTTCACCCGCTTCTTCACAAAACTATAGTGACGATATTTTCCCAGTTTCTCTTTGTCTCTATGTGGGTATGGTCTGCCGCTTTTTCTATGCCAGACCGGAAAGCATAAAGGCACGTTCTTTTTCTTCTTTAACGTCTACTTTCAAAAATGGCAAAGAGAAATTTTCCTTTTTTTTTTTTTTTATAATTTTTATAATAATTTAGATGTCCACAACCGCAATGCTGTAGGGAGGGGAGCTGTAGATGTGATCATTTGACATTATATTATCATTTTTTTTTTTTGGCATATCGACTCTGAGATCGTTAGCACAAAGTTATATTCTTATTTTCTTAATTATTATTTTAATGAAATATTTACTGAACAATTAATTATAACGAATAGCTCTTTAAATGATATATATCACATACAGTTTTTTTTAATAATCAGGAACAGGAAATCATTAAATAATTTCTCTATATCATCTATGCCAGTACTTTCTATTCTGATCTGTCCAAGACAACTCTCTTCCATTTATTAACAAACAAACAAAAAAACCCTATGGCGCGAACAGCCCATGAAGGGCCAGATGGCGATTTGAATAGGGGAGCGTGTGGTAAGCACGCCGCATCTCCCACGCTGTTTAGTTCCTGTCTTCGCTATCTAGGGCGCTACTAGCTGTAGCTTACCACTTTTTATCACGATGCTGGGTCAACACCGACTTTGCCTCCACAGGAATCGAACCCTGAATTGTCGCACAAAAGGCGAGTGCGCTAGCCACTAGACCAACGCTTGAGTGAGGACCTCTTCCATTCTTACATTCCATTAATTTGAGTAAAATTGAAACACTGAAAAAAACAAAAACAAAATAGTTAAATGACACTTTCAGTAAATTAATGTGTGTGACAACTTTTGGTCGAAACCTCTGGCAGTATTTAAATGAAATTTCAAGTTTGGCTCTTTCTGCAGTTTTTCATTTTTGATCTATGCGGTTCAAATATATATGCAGTTAAACTAAAAGACAATCTCGTAACCACATTTAGAAGACAAATTTCTTTGTAGACACATTTTCATATTCAGGTTTCTTAAAACGTATTAAATTTTAAAAAATTGACATGATTGCAATACTTCCTCTCGTTCAGCAGCAAAAGAAATTAAAATTATTTTTTTTTTTTTAATTTAAGGCGCGTCAACCTCCATGGTCATTGGCGCCCAGAGCCTTCTTAGTGCACTGCCGGCATCCGGACAGTATTCTTTCGTTACAAGGAACACTGTCCATCACCGGTCCGTGGGCTGTAGAGGCAACACAGCTGGACTCGAACCCAGAACCTCCGCGTTCCTAGTCCAGCCTGCTACCACTGAGCTAATCCCTTCCCTATTACAAATTAGTTAAACCTTATATTTAAACAGAGTGTGTTATACATACTCCTCGACATCCGCTAGTCGCAGTTTTTTTTTTTAATTCATGCAACAAGATCGGAAATATTTGTCATTGATTATTGCGATTTAAAATGAAATATAACCGGTAAATTTAATGAATTATTAAATTAAATTTACTGTTTAACTGTAAATTAACTGTTTACCATTCAGTATAGTTGAAATTACCATTCTCTCCAATAATTTCAAAAATTATTTACTTTTCCATCGTTTTATATATAATATATATACATATAAAGTAACTGATAAACAAAGGAATTAAAATCAGCTTTATTTACTACAACGAGAGTAATGGTTTGGTGGACAAAACCTTTGCTACTGGGAGGAGTTAGAGATAATCAAAGGTTTGCTTGCCCGAATATAACAGGTGTGTGATAACACATCCACTACGATCCTGGGGGTATTTTTAAATCTAACTCCAATCCACATTTGTATACGAGCCGTAAGCCAGGTACATTACTGTGGAACAAGCACCCATCTGTTCTAGGCATAGTGGAGCATCCCAGAGACTATGCGAGCAGCTGGGGAACTGGGCGCAAACATAAATTTGGGCCTGTCCTCCGATATATTGGCTCCTAAATACAGCTTTGACAAAACTTGAAAATTCTTATACCGAGCGGAGAGGATTGGGAGTATGGATCTGCAATTTTAAGCGACTCTTTATGATACACAGATGATTCCAGGATGGAAAATGGCGTAGGAGCCGTGGTATACGGAAGTTAATTGGAGGCTAATATCTCGGTAAGCCTAAGTAAGCTAGTTACTGTCTTTGAGGCAGAATTACTCGCTATAATTATCTGGGCTCCTGAGGTAATAGGACGTGGGATACTTAATTCCAAAGTCATCATCCACTCTCAACATCCACGCTGCACTACAAGACATTAGTGAACAAAATTGTTGTGGGATTGGTTAACCATCCTCATGAAAATTTATAGCCAAAACAAGGCATACAGAGAAAACGGTAACGAGGTGGCAGTTTCCAATATCTGGGAGGGTTCCATCGGAAATTTTTTTAGGACCTGAACCCTTTTTGAGCTATCACAAGATGCCTGCAGTTTTCAAGAATGATGGACGAAATCACAGGCCAGAGGCATACTTCGCAAGGGAAGGGTTTAGCTCAGGGCTAGCGTGGACTCCCATGGGGAGGTCTCATATTCGAATCCAATGCTGTCATAGATTTTCTCTTCCCAGGAGACTCTACTGCCCATTCTGGTGATAGGCAGGTTGCCTGTAGGCCGACAGTGCACTGTACACTGAAAAGACTTGAGGCGCTATAGGCGCCAAAAGAAAAAGTTATTCACCCAGGCGTACCACACAGCGTATCACTACGCCTTGTGGCCTTGTTGGCGTACCACTACGCCAACAAGGCCACAATGCCGCTTGGATGATTGTAGGCATTCTCAATGGCCATTGTAAACTCAAGAACATAGGACTGACAAAGGATAGCCTGTGGAATTTTGTCAGGAAAAAGAAGAAACAGCCCTGCACATACCGAGTGAACGAGAGGAGGCTATGGTACTGAGAATTCGCCTTTCCGGAGAAGAAAACTCCCCCTCCCACAAGCTTTACCCACAGTCTCGCTTCAGATTGCTAAGTCTAATTGTACATGTAGGATGGATTGAACATAAATGATGTCACAGTAGACCATTTTATCGAGAAAATTAACTTTAGGCCTATTTTGGTGGCAGATGTGATGATGATAAGTATTTCTGTAAAAAGTCCTAGAATAGAAAACTCCCATATTATCAGGTTTTCAATCTATAACGACATTTTAAGCGAACAAATTTTTTAATTTGATTAAAAATCGTAAATTACAATTTTTAGAATTGCAGAAAATAATTTGAGTGTATCATTACTAACTTCTGTGTTTCTTTGTTTGTTAAAAATATATTCATAAAATTGAGTGAACATAATAGACCGAACATTATGTGTTTATTAATTTTGCTTTGAATCAAATTATGTTTATTTAGTTGGTAGTTGTATGTTGAAATAAGTAACAAGAGTTTGAAATGAAATATAACTACTAGTTCAGCTTATTTACAATTCTGTATTGCACACTAATTGAGGCTTGTGTCATTTCACATCGCAACATTACCTACCTATCTTACTATATACATATATATATATATATATATATACCTACATACATATTACATACACACCCATACATGTATATACATATGGAATTCTAACTTTATTCATTGTGAACCGCCTTTGGCTTGTATCATAACTTTATATTTTGTGGTATAAAGTAAATAATATGTAGTGTAGTGAAGTTTATTTTATATACACTGCTAGGGGCAACAATTCTGTCCACCAAAGATGATTGAAAAGTCAGTCAGTCAAGGTTGCTTCCTAGCAAACTACGTAGTTGAACCTTTAATAGCTACGATTTAATAGCTTTAGGCCTGTATTTAATGGTACTGATAAATAATTTACTTAAAATGAAGAGATCATAGTTATATTATTAAAGTAAACCTTGTTAAAAATAAGTTACAAATGACTTTTAACATTTGTTATTACTTGAAGCGATACGATATTGTCAGACTTAAGAATTTGAGTTATCATTAAAAAAATTGGGGTTTCAAAAGTATGAAAACAATTTTTGGATAGTGGTTATGTGTTGTGTTTTCTTTTTTATTTTTTTAAATATATATATATTTAACCTTCCAACCTTTCATTTCAACATGCTTCATTTGCATATTACATGCTTTAATTAATAAATAATGGTAACGTATTTTATAATATGAATAAAGTATATAAATGTACTTCTTAAGTCGAGTGAAAATAGAATAAAAAAAATCTGGTGTGAAACACTCACACAACTTTCTCTTACTCCAGTTCTCAAAATGATGATTGACGAATTTTATGGTTTGTGTAGCAAATTTAATGAAATTCGTCGAAAACTGAAAAACTGATCAGTAAAAGCGCACTTCCGGTTTACTAATTTTCTTGAACTCGGAATTTCAACCATCTATTTATTTCTAACTAAATATGTTTGGATGATAGAATTGTATAATCAACTAGGATAGCTCTTTGATGAAAATCTGACCCCACCCCTCCCCCTAAAAGTGCCCTTAAAAGAACTTTCCCAGAGAAATGTTTTAGATAAAACTTGTAGATCTTTGCATGTTTAGTTTATATACGAAGTTTCAAAAAAATCGTCGGAGCCATTTTTAAAGAAAATTGCGAATCATTCAGTAAAGTGGTAAAGTAAACGCACTTCCGGTTATCCGATTTTTTTGAAACTCGGAATTTCAACAACATATTTAATTCTTAATTAACATTATTTAGATGACAGAATTGTCTAATAAACTGAAATAGCACTTTAGATGAAAACCTAACCCCACCCCTCCCCCAAAAGTGGCCTTGCATTTTTCCGGAGAAATGTTTCAAATAAAAGTTGTAGTTCTTTATGTGTGTGGTTGATGTTTGAAGTTTAATGAAAATCGTCAGAGCCATTTTTGAGAAAATTGCAAAAAAGTAAAAAATCCAACTAGTAAAGTGGTACTTCCGGTTGAGAAATTTTGACAGATAATGTACTGTCAGATCACATCGTGATACCAAAGCGGAATATCAAGTTTGAACTTTCTGCGATTTTTCGTTTATGAGTTATGCTGTTCAGATACTCACATACATACAACACACACACACACACACACACACACACACACACACGGACACACACACAGACCATTGCTAAAAAACCATTTTTTGGACTCAGGGGACCTCAAAACGGATATTCGGTGAAAAACTCGATATCGGAAAATTTGACACGATTACAATACTTCCTCTTACTAGGAGTAAGAGAAAGTAATAAATATAAAATATACAAATAAATAAATAAATAAATAAATAATAATTAAAATAAAATAAAATTACTATAAAAGCTGTAATTATTTAACTATTTAGTTTAAAATCGTTGTTTATTTTGTTTTTTGTTTCTATATTTATATATTATATTATATTTCTTTTGTTTATTCATCCAGTTTATCATTTTATGATTATTGTCTGTATGTGTGATGTATATGTGTATGCCTGTATGTTTTTTTTTTTTTAAAAAAACTTTATTTCAGCATGCTCCACATACAAATACATGCAATCATACAATATTTACATATAAACACATTACATTAACAAAAGTGTGCAAACATATCACAAAATGTCAACAAAATTAACAAAAACATTAACTGCTTCATAAATATAAATTAATTATATATTTTTTTTATTATAATAGTGAACCAAAGTCCAGATTTTTAATAAAATGTTTAAAGTTTTGTATTTTTCTTCTCGGGCGGCCATATGTAGAAGTCAATGAGAAAGCCGGTTGAAAGAGCGGTTTTCTGTTTGCATCCAACAGTGTACAGTGGTAAAGAAGATGATCCACCGTCTGCAGTTTTCCGTTCCCATTAGAGCAATCGTCTGAATTCATTATTTTAAATCTAGACAAAGATGATCGCAATTTTCCGTGCCCTGTTAATATTTGGGTCATCATTTAATCAGAAATGAAGTTCCTTGCTAGGAGGGTAAGTAATCATTCAATATATATATTATTTATGAGCTATGATTTATTTTTTATTGGCATTAACTATCTTATAACGCTTGCTTATTCTGACGACCTTTTTGGTTAACTAGTATGGATAGCTTAAAGAGAAATCTTGGGCCTTTAAAAGAGCGCTTGACAGAGAGTCGAGTGAAGATAGTTGCTTACGTTTTGGAAGATATTGTTTAAAGTAACTCTTAGAGAGTATAATGGTAATGAGAAGGAGAGAATTGGGTTAGAAAGTTAAATAAACTGGAAGTAAAGCTGAACATTGTATAATAGAAAGGTAACACAAACTGCCTGGATTTTACACGGTTGTTGACGCGTTGTGACTGCTCTATGAACTGTTGCAAGACTCTTTCGTAGCCGTATTTAAACAGATTCTCCCACTCTCCCACGCTCTATCTGGCGTGAACTAGTGAATCAGACTGTCAATTTTTGTGTGTCTCTCTCTGTTTTGGATCCCACTCTTCGGATCCTGTTACAGAAAGCTGAATTATAGACTCCTGGTTAATTATTAGTATGCTCTTAATGTAGCTTGTCGTTTGTTTCCTGATTCCTTGATTGTTTGTTGAGGCTTCTTCTTTAGCTCTGAAATTGATGCACTTTAATACAATGTTTTCTAGATCTTGATGGGGGGGGGGAGCTGGATACAGCTCTAGGATAAATATAGTTGAAATTACCATTTCATCCGTATAGATGGGCGTGATAGAAGGAGGGATAAGAACTCACAGGAGGCGAGCGCCGCTGCGCCTAGTATCAGCAACTTGGTGTTTCCAGCACTTGATTGCTGAATTCTCAATAGATTACACTCATAGATTCTTCAATGTCTATTCCATTACACTTATTACAGCATACATTTTGGATAATTGATACCTCCTCTTAACACTTGCCCTTCAAGCAAAAAAATAATAAACAACAATGTTGTCCTCCTAAGTTATGATCACATACTATCACTTATATAGCACCAACCAGGTATGCATATATGTATGCCTTCACCTGGTATGCATTATTGAAACTATATAACCAGTGTATACCTAGTTAGAAATTCAATTGTAACTGTTTAAGTAAGGTACCTAGACTAGGTTAAATGTATTATTATTTGATGGTTCCATAATGGGACTACAGAATTAATTAGTAGCTGAACAGCTGATCATTTGTGTTGGCGATGTGAGGTCAGAGGAAGTTGTGTACAGATATTATGTTCAGTAATTACAACTGACGTAAATCCACCATTACAATCAAATAAATTGATAAATTATTATATCCAATTTATTTAACATTAATTATATCGCTTTTAATTGGTACATAGTTTTAAATAAATAGGGAATCTTGAAACAATTCTTTTGGGAAACATTCATCAAGTCCAAATTAATCCAAGGTCCATCCAAGGACAAATTAATTTTCTTTAAAATTGTAACGTTGGGATTGCCACAAAAAAGGATTTAGTGGTTATCATGTATCTGGGATTTTATCCGTCATAGCATACATATTTGCAAAGTTCCTGACCGGGTTTTGGATTTTCATACATCGTCAGTGTAAAGGTTATCAAGTTCGTGTACAGAGCTGACTTCAACTTAATGTTTTTGCGGCACACTACACTTGTTGATTCATGTAGAACTTGATCATGTATAACTGAGTGTTACAAGTATATGAGCGTCCTCTGTCTCAACTAAAAAAGTTTGTAGCAACAACTGGGGGCGGGGGGTTAAGTCCCCCTAAAACTCCTAAAAATCAGTATACCGGAAGAATGATTTAAATGAAAGTTATAGGTTTGTATCTGTGAGCATTCCAGGTTTAAAGAAAATCATGGTAGCAGTTTTCAAAAAAAAAAAAAAAATACACGTACAAAATATTCGTAAACCAATTGTGTACATTCGGACTTCTGGCTAACTGATTTTATTGTTAATTAATTTTGAATGCTAGCAATAGTTCCTAATGTATCTTAATATTATCGGCAGGCTAAGATCTGCTTGGGAAATTATAACCAACGGAGATCGGAGGCAGGCATAGGATTGAGCAAGAACAAGCTCCGCGTTCTTACGGGTTTCCTCACGGGGCATTGCCGACTCAGAGGACACCTGGTGAAGCTCGGTTTGGAAAGTGACAGTTCATGTATAGGTTCTGTGGGGAGCTGGAGGAAACTCCACTACATCTCCTAACAGTCTGCGAGGCTGCCACTCAGAGAAGACTCAAGAACCTGGGTAAATACCAGGTGGAGGAGGGGGATATACCCTCTCTAGAGCCCGTCAGAGTATTGGGATTCCTCAGGGATCTCAACCTGATGGAGTTTTGTACAACGGATGTTGAGAGAAGGACATTTGTTCGGGTGTTTTGGGCAATAGCCTGCGGCACCCAGGTGGCATAGCACCGTAGATCAAAAGGTCGCAGTGCATTAGCCTTCCGTTCAAAAAAAAAAAAAAAAAATCTCCATATTATATAGATAATAGAATCATAAATTGCATAGAAGTTGCATAGAAGTTAAAGAAAATCTTAACGTTACTGCACCCCCAGGAATCCTCCCAATGCCCGCAAAGGGTATCTGTTGCATGCAGTTACTTGGGAAGTAGCAACCCCACGGGTTATCACAGCTCAGCATTCCATGCACTTCGTCACAACAGTACCAATACACTTACACTACATGCACTCTACACTTTACAGACAAGGACAAACACAAATTACACAAACTAGGGTCTCCGTCCCTAGTTAATTGGCGCAAGCCAAGAGAGAAGGAAGGGATTAGCTCAGTGGTAGGTAGCGCACTGGACTAGCAACGCGGAGGTTCGGGTTCGAATCCAGCATGCTGCCTTTAGATTTTCTCTTCCTAGCAGCCTCTACAACTCACTGTCCGGTGATGGGCAGTGTTGTCTGTAGCTAGAAAAAACACTGCTTGGTGGCCGGCAGTGCACTGAGAAGGCTCCGGGGGGGGGCGCAATAGATCTGTCAGTTCGCAGTGCAATAATCCCCTACAACAATCTACAATCCCCCCAAAAATCTATTTTTTAAATAAATGTGATGGGCATTTTTATATTTGTAGACATTATATGAATATTTTAAGAAACTCCTTGGAACCGTTTTGTGGAGAAAATCGCGAAAAAAAAAGAAAACTTTTTGGTAAAATCGTACTTTTGATTAATGGATTTTGACCAAAAACTTCGTGTCAGATGCGGTGGCGGTATCTAAACGCAATATCGAGTTTTGACTTCTTGTGATTTTTCGTTTATGAGATATTATGCTCTCTCTCTCTCTCTCTCTCTCACACACACACACACAGTTGTAGATCATGCGCTAAAAAACTTCGAAAAATAAAAGGCTGTAAAACTTCCAACTTAGAAAACTTTAAATAGAACTTATGGAAGATTCTTCTCGACCGTTCTTATATGAAGGAAAAGGATTGTGAGATTCGGTCTTTTTTTCGGTCTTTTTTGCCAACGTTTCGACAAATATATTGTCTTTTTCAAGGCCTACAACCAATATAATACACAAACTTTTCATTTAATTCAAAGACCGTACACTGACAGAACTACAAGGAAATATTATTTATAAAATAAATTGCCAGCAATGTTCAGCCACTTATATTGGTCAAACGAAACAATATTTAAAGAACAGGTTATACCAACACAACTATGACTGTAGAAAAAATACAAACTTAACTTTGAAAATATAACAGCACTCACTAAACATACTGAAGAAGACACGATTGTGATTTTTCTAACACCAGTATTTTGGCAACTGAACATAGGAAAAAACTTAACTTTTTAGAAAAATTCTATTAATTACAGTACAGATACCAACAATCTCTCTTCAATTTATCATAACCTCATTTCTTAACCCCTGACCTTGTTTTCCAAATAGACCCCTCTCTCCACTAGTCCCGTTATAAACTATACCTGCCCGCTGTTCCCTATGGTTTACTTGTTCACTATTCTCTGTGAAGTTGTGTTGTTCTCAACTTTTTATTTTCCAAAATTTATACATAAGTTTTTGAAATTGTTATGTTTTGAAGATTATTTAACAGTATTTTTTTTTTTTATGTAAGTAAACAAAAAAATATATAAATTAATCAATAATATAATTTTCTGATTTGGTTTCTTGATTTTGTCGTTCAAAAAAAGAACCTGTTGTATTTGTATGTTGTAGGCCTTGAAAAAGACAATATATTTGTCGAAAGGTTGGCAAGAATTTAAATTTTCTTATTTTTTAAAAAAAAGACCGAATCTCAAAATCCTTTTACTTCTTTAAATAGAACTATGAGAAGAATAGAAGAGAAGACGAGTGGAAAAATGAATTCATGCATAATTTTAGTATGTTGTTAAATGGAACTAAGCAATGTGCATTAAGAGGGCTTTTATTAGAGTGTGCATAATTAATCAATTTTTCAAATAGTATAAAGGAATATGTAAAAATCATGCTAGGATATCACGACTTAGAATGTTTTAATTTTCGTCTTTAGACATCATTTGGTTTATTCATATTATTGAGATTGGACTTTTATTTTCTAGTCAAACTATCAGAAACTACACCTTGAGGGTTATATTTGAGACGAAAATATGTATCCATAAATAACGGCTATTCCATGAGCGTAACAATTACAATTTTTCTCTCAGGATAAAACTCAATTTCATTTCTTGACAGCAAAAACGAAATTTTTTGACTGTTGAATAGACATATCTTTCAGCAATTTTACATGCTGAGTTAAATGTGATAAACATTCTGAGATTTTCCAGTTGATAAGTTTTGGCCTAATTTTTTTTTTTTTTTTGGAAAAAACTTTAACAATCAAAAAAGTTGAAAAAATTGAAAATTTAGATGGATCTTTATATTTTTTTTTTTTTTTTTTAATTTATTTATTGTAATACAGTACCAACACAAAATGTGTTTTGCCTGTAATGCTGTTGTCTGTATGATAATGTACTGACGTGGAGAACGTGTGCAAGTACCCC
Organism: Triatoma infestans; assembly: GCA_011037195.1. Lineage (NCBI taxonomy): Eukaryota > Metazoa > Arthropoda > Insecta > Hemiptera > Reduviidae > Triatoma > Triatoma infestans. The sequence goes on along the minus strand of JAAEAF010004551.1, from coordinate 39,297 downwards.
ATCCAATGATGGCCCTGTTGGAGTGATTTGTTTATGGAGTGAATAAATGAAATGTGAAGTGAAATGAATGTATGGGTGTGAATGTAATTATGCTAGTTCATAATGTCGTTCAGTGAGGTCTGTCAGTCAGTATGAAGTTTGTCTACGGTGGATGTAACAAGTCCTGTGGCCATCTCCGTTTTAGTCTTCTTCCTGGAACTAGAGTTGTTTGTAAATTGTTGATGAGAAGATTTGTATGACTGTTCAGTTTGACATGATACTTAGTGTACAGTCGATGTGCTGCTTGTTGTACTGTTTCAGTGTTTGTGTCTTTATGTATTGTTTCATTTGTAACATAGAAAGGAGATGAAAGTATAGTCCGCAGTGTGCGAGATTGGAATGTCTGAATTTTTTCCAAATGTGTCTGTTTAGCCGCTCCCCAAAGCTGAAGTCCGTATGTCCAAATTGGTTTCAATAGAGTCTTGTAAATTAGGAGTTTGTTGTTTATGTTTAATGTGGATTTTGTCTTTAGTAATCTATATAACTGTTTGAAACGTATATTAAGTTCAAGTCTTTTAGTTTTTACATGTGTTGCCCAAGTTAGTCGTTTGTCCAAGTGCATCACTAAATATTTTACCGAGTTACTTAACGGTAATGGTTCGTTATCATATTTCACTGGTATATCTTCCGTCTTTTTTAGAGTAAAATGTACTGTTTTTGTTTGGTTTATATTGAGTTTACTTTTCCATGTGATGTTCCAGTTATGCAAGTTAGTCAAATGCTGTTCCAATATTAATTTGTTGGTTATTATGTCTCTATTGTTGACAAGTAGTGCTGTGTCATCCGCATAGGTCGCAGTAACAATATTCGGATGTTCAGGTATGTCGTATGTGTAAATATTGTATAGTAGTGGCCCCAGAACACTCCCCTGCGGGACTCCAGCCTCAATGGGATGAATGTCGGAGATAACTGTTTTTACCCTAACACTGAAGAATCTGTCATCGAGATAAGATTTTAGCAAAAGGTAATAAGTGAAAGGTAGAATTCTCTTTAGTTTGACAAGCAATCCTGGGTGCCACACTTTATCGAAGGCTTGTGAAACATCTAGAAAAATGCCTGTACATATCTGTTTGGATTCGAGTGCGTTAGCAATCTGTGTTGTGACTCTTGTATTTGATGAATAGTAGAGTGCTGTTGTCTGAAGCCAAATTGATGCTGTGGTATGATACGGTCTGTATAGTGTGTAAGTCGTTTTATGAGCAGTTTTTCTAGTAATTTTCCTAGTATCGGAAGCAAACTAATTGGTCTGTAGGAAGTAGGCTCTGTAGGAGATTTGCCAGGTTTTGGTATCATAGTTACTAAGGAATATTTCCAGATAAGAGGGAAATAAACAGTCCTTAGTGATGCATTAAATAGAAACGTGAGATACAGTATTGCTTTTTTTGGCAATAGTTTAAGGATGTCTGCAGTAATGAGATCGTATCCCGGTGATTTCTTGTTTGACAAGTTCTTAATAGCATGTTGTACTTCTGCGGGTGTAAAAGGTTTTGGTGGAAGTGAAAGTTGGAGTGGTTCATACAATTCAGTTCTTGTTCTATTGTGAGTCTCTTCTTCCGCATAGTTATGAGGCTGGAAAACTTGTGACCTGGTGTGATACTCTCAAACAACATTCTCTTACTCCAGTTCTTATAATTATAATTGACAAATTTTATAGTTAGTATACCAAATACTCGTATAACGAAATTCGTCGAAAACTGAAAAAGATGTTCAGCAAAAGCGCACTTCCGGTTTACTAATTTATTTGAAACTCGGAATTTTGGCCATGTATTTATTTTTTAATTAATTTTCTTTGGATGATAGAATTGTATAATCAACTATGGTAGCACTTTAGAGAAAAACATAACCACACCCCTCCCCTAAAAGTGTTCCTTAAGAAATTTCCCAGAGAAATGTTTTAAATAAAAGTTGTAGCTCATTATATGGGTAGTTGATATGTCAAGTTTGAAGAAAATCGTCGAAGCCATTTTTGAGATAAACGCAAAAAAGTAAAAAAAAAACAACAACTATTAAAGTGGTACTTCCGGTTGAGGAATTTTGACAGATGGCCCACTGTCAGATCCCAGGTGATTCCTAAACAGAATATCAAGTTTCAACTTTCTGCGATTTTTGGTTATTGAGCTATGTTTTTCATACACACACACACACACACACAGACAATTTGCTAAAAACCACTTTTTTCGACTCAGGGACCTCAAAACGGATATTTCCGGTGAAAACTTGGTATAGAAAATTTGACACGATTACAATACTTCCTCTTACTAGGAGTAAGAAAAAGTAAAACTTTGTTGTTTGTATAGATAAATTCAAATTTAAAGTTTTTGATGAATTTACAAAATCAAATTCCTATGTTTTCTTCTCCATGAGGGGAAAAAGTTAAACATCCTTTCGTTTTTTTAAAAATTAAATACATATTATTGAAAAATACATAATTAATTAACTAAATAAAATAAATTTAAGAAGAATTTAATTTCAAAACCGTCACCTGCTCTAAATGTGTAGACGATAGTCTATACCCAGAGGTCATTCATTTTGAATTTTATTGAATAGGAATTTATCAACTGTTTGCTTACAATCGCGTATTGGCAAAAGTTCAATAATAAAACATATCGATTATCCAGCACGATTTTATTTTTTTGAAAGCGATAATAAAAATCACAGGATATCCCTTTATTTCTGAGCAAATCACAAATCTCACAAAGGGTAATAATTAATTTTTGTTGAAATAAGAAAAATGTTAATAATTAATTTTTACTTTTATATAAAAAAATCATATAGAATTTTTAAAAAATATCGATCAATAATAACTCTGATTTATCAACTCCATATCGTTCAAAATTTCTCACGAAAATTAACTTAAAATTAGTGAGTAGTTAATAGTTATTAATTAATTAACGCGAATTAATTTTTAGTTTTAAAAATAATTCTTATATTCAATCCCTGTTAAAAATCCTATAATAATGGTGAAAATATATGTAGAATTTCATTGGTTTTCTATTGATCATATTATTTGGGGTGGTACGTGGTTAGATCACACATAGTATTTTCTCTTAATGTTATTTGGGGAAGAATGCTACTTTTCTGGGCTAATTTTCCATCCCTTTGGCAATGCCAATAAAAATTAGATCTTATTTATGTTGTTGTATAGGGGAAGGATAGTAATTTAAGAAGTAAGTTAAACTACCGTTTGAGAAAGTGAAGGTATTCCTTGCCAAATCTAGCCCAACAAGAAATAGGGGAAAGCTATAGTTAAACTAAGCTTCACTAAAAGTGCCATGCCTTATAAATGTTGTTAATACTTTAAAAGAATTCATTAAATCTTTTAACTTTACATTTACTACATGCAACAAGCTATAAATAAACAAATATATCAAGAAAATATAAAAAATAAAATATTATTAGAAGGAAACAGAGTTAGAATGGTAAGAATACTAAATCTGAATGGTCATATTGAAATGAATCAATTTTCCAGCTTACCAAAAAATGTTTCGATGAACGTTGTGTAAATTACTGTGATGTGTTTAATTGTTAAAAATTTATAGGACATTAACTAAAATTAGGATCAAATTAATAAAAAAAAAAAATCTAATGTGATACACTCTCACAACTTTCTCTTGATTCCCAAGCTGCAATTATGGCCATCACATCTAACAACATAACTGACTCTAGGAGTGTGATAGATTGCCGCACCACAATTGATGGACACCTAAGACAAGGACGTAAACTTGCCCTCCAATGGATACCTGCTCATGTTGGAATCGAGGGCAATGAGCGAGCGGACAGATTGGCTAAGCAGGGTGCAGGAATGGAACAACCAGAATTGCCTATCCCATACAGTGGTTCAAAACGACTGATTCGGAGCTCCTTGCTGGAAAAAACAAAAATGGATTTGGAGAGGAAAGCACAAGGACGCCAGTGGGAAACCCTCTCACATCATGACGGCATGATACCCGCTTCAGCACCACGCTATGTCTCAGTCGCGTGTTTTAGGATGACAACTGGACACGATTATTTAAAAAAGCACCTCCGAAGAATAGGAATCTCGAGGGACTCAAGATGCCCCCTCTGTGATACCGGACAGGAAATGACGGCATCTCATTTAGACACGTGTCCTTCTCTTGAGGATGTAAGAGAAAATTACAAAGATGACAACCGGTGGATACACCAGGCAAATTTATATTGGGCTGCAAGGGAGCGTATGGATAGTATCCAAGAAAACGCGATGACATAAGGAAAAAAAAAAAAAAAACTTTCTCTTACTCCAGTTCTTAAAATGATAATTGACAAATTTTATAGTTTGTTGTAATGTGATGGTGTGATGTGTGTATAGGTAGCTTGTGGCGTGAGCGTCTTAGCGAAAAGGGCTGGTATGTATATACGGTTATGAGATAGAAGTATTAATAATAATTAAGAAGTCACCACTGTTTTATATAATAAATATAATCTTCCAAATAATAACTACAAGTTATTTGGTATTATAAACTTATTTAATTTATTGTGAAACTGCCACAGATATTTAGAGAGCGATTCCTGAAGTAGTGTTTCGGCTTTGGAAGCAGAATGCGACTTAGTTGTTTGAAGGCAAAGTGCAGACTATCTACTCTTTACTCTTTTAAAGCTAATGTCAGACTCTCTTCTTTGGAATTGCTCTCTCTCTCGCGGGGGAATTCTCTTATACAAAAGAGTTACCCTAACGGGATTTTGTGCCTTTGTTTAATGATCCGAATTTACAGTACCTGACAGTAAAATACACTCTTTTTGAAGTTAAATTCACAACACTAAGATAATTATAAAATATTAACAAAAATACAATTTTGGATACTATAAAATGTTCTAAACTCTAAACTATTGTATTATTTTCCGATTTCGTTCTTCCACTACATTGTGTACCACAATTTAATGAAATTCATCGAAAACTGAAAAAACTGTTCAGTAAAAGCGCACTTCCGGTTTACTAATTTTCTTGAAACCCGGAATTTCAGCCATCTATTTATTTCTCACTAATTATGTTTGGATGATAGAATTGTATAATCAACTAGGATAGCACTTTGATGAAAATCTAACCCCACCCCTCCCCTAAAAGTGCTATTCTAAAGAATTTTCCCAGAGAAACGTTTTAGATAAAAGTTGTAGATCTTTGCATGTTTAGTTTATATACGAAGTTTCAAAAAAATCGTCGGAGCCATTTTTGAGAAAATTGCGAAAAAGTGAAAAATCATTTAGTAAACGTGGTAAAGGTAAACGCACTTCCGGTTACCGATTTTTTTTTGAAACTCGAATTTCAACAACATATTTATTCCTAATGAACATGATTTAGAGACAGAATTGTCGATAAACTGAAATAGCACTTTAGATGGAAACCTAACCCCACCCCACCTCCAAAAGTGCCCTTAAATGCATTTTCCCGGAGAAATGTTTCAAATAAAAGTTGTAGCTCTTTGTATGTGTGGTTGATGTTCCTAGTTTAAAGAAAATCGTCGGAGCCAGTTTTGAGAAAATCGCAAAAAGTAAAAAATCCAACTAGTAAAGTGGTACTTCCGCTTGAGAAATTTTGACAGATAACATAGTGTCAGATCCCATGGTGATACCTAAACGGAATATGAAGTTTCAACTTTCGACGGTTTTTCGTTTTCGCGCTATGCTGTTCACATACATACATACACACACACACACACACACACACACACACACACACAAAGACCATTTGCTAAAAACCACTTTTTCGGATTCAGGGGACCTCAAAACGGATATTTCCGGTGAAAACTCGATATCGAAAATTTGACACGATTACAATACTTCCTCTTACTAGGAGTAAGAGAAAGTAAAAAAAAATCTAGTGTGATACACTCACACAACTTTCTCTTATTCCAGTTTTCAAAATTGTAATTGACATGTTTTATGAAGTTCCACAGATTTCCTCGAAAACTGGAAAAAAAAAAAAACTGTTCAGTAAAAGCGCACTTTTGGTTTACTAATTGTCTTGAAACTCGGAATTTTGGCAATCTATTTATTTCTAATTAATTTTGTTTGGATACTAGAATTGTATGAGCAACTATGATAGCACTTTAGGAAAAAAGAAAACCATAATCCCACCCCTGCCCCAAAACCCTCCTTGAATGACTTCACCAGAAGAAATGTTTCAAATAAAGTATATATTATGTGTAGTTCACATTCCTAGTTTAAAGAAAATCGTTAGAGCCGCTTTCGAGAAAATACCAGAAGACGCACTTCCGGTCATTTGATTTTTTTTTCCAAACTCGGAATTTCAACAACACATTGAATTCTAATTAATATTATTTAGATGACAGAATTGTATAATAAACTGAAATAGCACTTTAGTGGAAAACCTAACCCCAAATCTCCCCTAAAAGTGGTTTTAAATGAATTTTTCCAGGGAAATGTTATAAATAAAAGTTGTAGATCATTATATTTGTAGTTGATTTACCATGTTTGAAGAAAATCGTCGGAGCCATTTTTGAAAAAATTGCAAAAAAGTGAAAAAAAAAAAAAAAAAAACCATTCAATAAAGTGGTATTACCGATTGAGGGATTTTGACAGATGACGTACTGTCGGATCCCATGGTGATATCTAAACGGAATATCAAGTTTGAACTTTCTGCGATTTTTCGTTTTTGAGCTACACATAAAAATTATAAATAAATAAAACAAACAATAAATAAATAAATAACAAATTTACAAATAAATAAATACAAATTATATATACTTATACATATATATTTTCTGTACGTATATGAAAATTACTGAATTTTGTCCCCTTTTATTAGAATTCTTAACATTTAAATTTATTCTTGTTTATAGTTTTCGTCATATACTTTATATAAAGGAGTAGAATAGTTGTATACAAATATATTTATATCGTTGATGATATTGACATATTCATAATAAATTGGACAAATGTGTCAGTCAACTAAGTTACTTTTTTATGCTAAACAATTAAGTCCTAAACAATTAATGATCTGTATATAATACTTTAGTAATACTGCATGTAATACTTTAGTGGGGTATGCTGACAAATATATATAAAAAAAAAAAAAAAAACCACACACACACACACATACGCACACAAATCATTTTCGACAAAACTTGTTTTTTTTTTATTCAGGTGACCTCAAAAAGGATATTTCCGGAGAAAACTCGATATCGAAAATTTGACACGATTACAATACTTCCTCTTACTAGGGTAAGAGAAAGTAATAAAACAAATTATGCTTAAATGAATAATATTTTATATCGGGTTATATAGGTTTTATATATTTATATATTATTTACAATCTGCAAATGCTAATACAATAAGTTAATTGGATGTCTGCGGCTATATGGTCTTGGGTGGAGGGTCTTGAGTGGAGGAAGTAGCCATTGCCTTACATCTTAGGCAGCATTTACTCCTCTTGCTCGGTCAAGAGGTCCCTTGGCCAGCAGCGCTTTAAAAATCTGGAAGGATTCCCAGGTATCGTCAGGGAGGACATGCTAGTGATGTATGTAGTTTGCTGTGGAATCTTGCATAGAGTTGTTCTGTTACTTCGTTTACGCATCCTTACGATGAATGCAGTGGGTTGTCGGCAGTCTAAAATGCTCATTGGGGGCCCGGACGGAGCTTTGAGTAGCGGGGTCCGATATCTTTCACGGACGTTCCTCAGGCATCTGGTTGGATTCCTCACTGGGCATTGTGGTTTAAGGAGACATCTCTATATAATGGGACTCTTGCCTGACCCCTTTTGTAGAGTTTGTGAGACTGAAGAGGAAACACCCATGCATCTGATGACGAATTGTTTGGGTTGTGAGGAGATTGGGTTTAGGACCTTCGGCCGGAATAGGATATCGGTAGAGGATCTTAAGCTGTGTCCTTTTAAGGTTTTGGTCCGATTTGTTCGGTCTATGGTGAAACTTAGATGGTTAAAACCTGGGCCTAGATTTTCATTCTAGTCCCAGTGGTTGTTATTCTTTAGGGGTAGCTATATGGGCCCTGGGGGGCTTTGGATAGCGTAGGGTTTGCCCTCCCGTTCTGCGAATAATAATAATACTTCGTTTACGAATGAAATGTGTAGGTCGGTGTGCGGCGTTCTGTTACTGACAGAGTAGGCAAATTGTGTGATATTACGTAAAATCTTTTTTGAATGGCCAATATCCTTTGCCTGTATGTGTCGGTTTGGCGATCCCCTAGAACTGGAGTCTGTATGTCCAAATTAGTCTTATTATAGATTTATATATGTGAAGTTTGTTTCTCATGTCTAATTTGGATCGTTTGTGAAGTAAGCGTTTGACAAGATGATATCTAGTTTTCAAGGAATGTCGAATTATTGTTACGTGAGTGTTCCATGTTTGGCGTCTCTCTAGGTATAGTTCAAGTTAGCGAATATCCTTCTCCATGAGAAATGAGTGTGTTCTTAAGGTATATAGTCGGACAGTTTAATCGTCTTAAGAGTAAATGTTACGTGTGTACATTTGGTTTTATTAATTTTGATTTTTCACAGTTTGAGATGTTCTTTTTTGAGATTTTAGATGGTCATATAGGCTTGAGTATGGGCAGAAGGTTTTCTGGCAGTGTAGGAGATTAGCGGGTAAGACCTGGGGAGTTAATCCCCGAGGTGTCCATTGGATTTATGAAAAGTTGGTGAAGCCAAGGATGCTGTATGCAGCTGTGGTGTGGTGGTCTGGCTCCTTGGTGGGGAGGAATAGCAAAAAGCTGTTGGGAGTACAGCGTACAGCCTGTTTGGCTATTACTGGCGCGATGAGAACGACACCGACGGTGGCATTAGAGATGCTGCTGGGGCTAATCCCCCTTCAGTATGTGGTAGTGGGAGAGGCAATGAAAGGGTACCTCAGAATGAGGTGCAAGGGAGAATGGGTGAGAACCTTCCGGGGGGATCACACTAGGATTGAGGACAAAATTTGGCGAGTAAACCGATTTTTGCTATCCAAACTTGATGAGACGAGCAAGAAATGGGGATTTGAGAGAGATTATGAGATTACGATTGGCAGTATAGGAGATGATAACCTTACGAGGCCAACGGAGTCGGGCAGCGGCATTATTCGTTGCTATTCAGATGGCTCTAGGCAGGAGGGTACTGGCCTGTCGGGGGCGGGAGCCTGGTTTCAGGAACTGGATAAAGAGAGTTCGGTAGCCTTGGGTGGCTTGGCCACTGTTTTTCAGTCTGAGGTGGTGGGCATCATTGAATGCTGCCACCTGGTGGGGGAGTGGCAGGGAGAGTTCAAGGAAGTGCGGATTTTCTCGGATAGCCAAGCCGCACTAAGGGCTTTGAGTAAGCCTTGGTGGAGTTCGAAATTAGTGGGAGAATGTCGGAGGAAGCTAAACGCTTTGGCTCGGAGGGGTAAGGTGCATCTCTATTGGATACCCGGACATGCGGGAATAGAGGGCAATGAGAGGGCGGATCGGCTGGCCAGGGAGGGATCATCATTACCATTTTGTGGTCCTGAACCAGCCCTGGCCGTTACAAAGACGTTTCGCGACAAACAGATTAGACTTTGGGAGACGAGAGCTTTGGAGAAACGCTGGGGGGACACGCAGGGGTGTCTCCAAGCTAAAAGATTTATAAAGTCAAGCAAGCAGGGAATTTCGGAGTATCTCCTGTCTCTTAGTAGGACGGGTTTGAGAACCTTGGTAGGGATAGTGACTGGACACACTTGGGTGTCCAGTCACTTGTTTAACATAGGGAGGACGCGGAGTCCCATTTGTTAGAACTGTGATGACGGAGTTAGGGAAACGGTGTATCACTACTTATGTCAGTGTCCCCGTTTCGCTGGAACTAGGTTTCGTATATTTGGGAGGACACCACTCTCGCAGGATTGTCTAGGCGAGTTGGAGTATAGGGATATCTTGAGATATTGTAGATTAACCGGCAAGTTACCGGGGGAGACTAATTAAGGGGTTACGGGGGGTATCGGGGGGATAAGAGCCATATAGGCTTAGGTCCCGCGCCTTTGCGCACCCGTTTCCGATAATAATAATAATAGGCTTGAGTATGCTATAGTGGCGTCTTTGTCAGTTGAAAGTATGAATAATATCTAAAAATAAATAAACGTGTTTCACCCACAAAACTTCTAACGAGGAATATAAATTTAGAAATGTTGCAATTCAGTTTTCCTAGGGAAACTTAAGAAACATGGTTTAAGTTAAAGTTTGATTAATATTGTTTCTTGAATTGCATGATCTAGACTTTATTAAAGTGAAACTATTTTCTGGAAATAGTTTAATAAAATAAAACTTTTGTAATATTTAATATCTGATCAGATCGCAAATATACGCTAATGCGCTGTAGTAGGGTTCAACATAATATTACTACACACATTACCCGTACCAATTTACTATATACCACTATCACGTAGTTACTTGGCTTTCCCAGCCTACTGATCCTCTTCTCCGCTGGTGACGTCACATTTAACTTACATACGATTGGAGTACAAACAGCGACTCTAGCATCAGAGCTGAAAAATAATAAATCATCTTAATAGCTAGAGATCGTCACACCATGAACTAGGAGAAATATGTTTCAGTAAATATACACAATGTAATTAAGATTTTTCCAGAGAGTTCATGAGGAATAAGCTTATACGAGATGTCTAGTCATTAAAAGGAAAAAAAAATACAAAGAAAATTCTAAGTATTTTCTGACTTAGATAATATCCTGTTACCAGCCACAAGGACTTGTTGAAACCTCTGATATTTAGAAAGCATTTAAATTTTTAAAAAAGTTTAATGATGCGAATGTTAACATAATAAGATATAGAAATGAGAAAAATTATATGTTGTATAAAAAAAAATGTTTAAAAAATTTCGGAGAGAAACACAATTATTTTCTTTACACATCGCAATGTTAATGCAATTATAACATTGATAAATTATGCTGAATTAAAATTGTCTAAACAAAAATATAATGGAGGTGGGAGTAGATTATTTATACTTATAGTTTACATTGTAATCCAGTTGGCAGCGCTTTTAAACGAAATCGTTCCCGTTAACCTGTTTTCTTTCCTTTCTTTTTAAATTAAAATCCCAGCAGTGCTTTTAATGTCAATTAATATTGTACAGATAACAGCACTATACATTTTACTGAAGTTATACGTTAAAGAAAATCTTAGTGTTGCAGCTCCTACAGATCATTAAAAAAGTCAGAGAAATTTTTAAATAAAAGTTGTTGACATCAACGTCCGCTCTAGTGGTTACGTCGCCCCGGACAAAAGGCAAATTGCCGCCCCTTAAGAATATATTATATATATATATTTTGAAGCAACAACAACTGTGAACATCTCAAAGTGTGAAAACATCAAAATTAATGAAACCAAATTAACATACATAACATTTACTCTTAGGCGATTAAACTGTTCGACTATATACCTTAACAACACACTCATATCTCATGGAAAAGGATATTCGCTAACTTGGACTATATCTGAACAGACGCCAAACATGGAACACTTACGTAACGAAAACTCGACATTCCTTGAAAACTAGATATCATCTTGTCAAACACTTACTTTATAAACGATCCAAATTAGATATGAGATACAAACATTACATTTATAGATCTATACTTTTGGACATACAGACTCCAGTTCTGGGTGACCGCCGAACCGACACACACAGGCAAAGGTCATACAGGCCATTCAAAACAAGATTTGAACAAGATTTAACAGAACGCTACACACAGACCTACATATTCCATTTGTAAACGAACTGACAGAACAACCCTACACACAAGATTCCACAGCAAACTAACATGTCCTCCCTGACCATACGTGGGAATCCTTCCAGGTTTTTTAAAGCGCTGCTGGCCAAGAGACCTCCTGACCGAGCAAGAGGGGTGATCCCTGACTAAGATGTGTGGCAATGGCTACTTTCTCCACTAAAACCACTCAAGACAATTTAGCCGCAGACATCCAATTTACTTATTGCATTAGCGTTTGCAGATTGTAAATAATATATATATATAAAACCTATATAACCCTATATAAAATATTATTCATTTAAGCATGTTCAAACACCAGCTGAAGCAGCGCTCTGCTCGCTTGCTAATGGTATTCTGTTCAGAGAAGTATATGCATGTTCAAACAAGTTCAAGCATCGTCCTTTACAAATTCTGCGTTAATTTTTCAATAATAGCATAAATTTTTTTAAGCACGCTGGAGAGGAACTATGGAAGAGAATCCACAGTCTGATTTTTGATATTTGGACTGGGGAGAAGATGCCTGAAGCTTGGAGCACTTCAATCATTTGCCCTATCTACAAAAAAGGGAATAAGCTTGACTGTAACAATTACCGGGGGATATCTCTTTTAAACACGATATATAAAGTCTTCTCAGCTCTCTTGTTAAATAGGTTGGATAAATGGGCCGAAAGGGTAATTGGTGATTATCAGAGTGGGTTTAGAAAGGGCAGATCTACCACGGATCATATCTTTTCCATGAGGGTTATGTTGGAAAAAACATACGAATATGATATTACCCTTCATCACCTGTTTATCGACTTCCAGCAGGATTATGATAGCCTGGTCCGTGATGAGCTGCTGCAATGTGTGATAGCGTTTGGAATACCGGCAAAACTAGCTAGGCTTACTGCAATGACACTAGCACATTCCAAAGGATGTGTAAAAGTGCAAGGCGCAATCTCGGAACCTTTCCCGTTAAATAGGGGATTGAGACAGGGGGACCCTCTCTCGCCCGTACTTTTCAATTTAGCCTTGGAGAAAGCCATCAGGTCTATCAGGACCAGCCCCAATGGCACTATCTATAACAGGTTAAGCCAGCACCTGGCGTATGCTGATGATGTCGTCTTGACCGGGAGGACAAAAGCAGCTTTAGTTGGCTCTTTTGAGGAGTTCGAAGCTGCAGCAAAGAAGCTAGGCCTAAGGATTAATGAGGGTAAAACAAAGTATATGGTTAGTACTCGGAAAAACTGGCACATGATGAAGCAACCATATGCACACCCTACGAGTTTGAAAGGGTTAAAACTTTCAAATATCTGGGAGCCGTTCTCACTGAAAAAAATGATGTGAATGAAGAGGTAAAAGGAAGAATAACGGCAGCCACTCGGTGATTCTGGGCGCTGAGAAGAGTGGTCAGTTTTAAAGAGCTGTCAAGAGAGGCGAAATTGACAGTGTACAAAACCATATTAAGGCCTACTGTCACATACGCCAGTGAGACATGGGTGCTCACCAAAACAGATGAAAGAATGCTGAACGCTTGGGAAAGAAAGATCCTCCGAAAAATCTTTGGCCCAGTAAAGGAGGGTGATAGGTACAGGATAAGGAAAAATGAGGAGTTAAGAGAACTGTACCAAGAGCAGGATTTGGTAGGCTGGATAAAGAGAGGGAGGCTAAGATGGTTGGGGCACGTTGTGAGGATGGAGGAAACAAGATTCCCAAGGAAATTGCTGGAGGGGCACCCTGAAGGGGCAAGGAAGAGGGGCAGTCCGAGAAAAAGGTGGTTGGAAGGCGCAGAGGAGGACGTCAGGAGCCTGGTTGTAAGAAGATGGAGACGGGTTGCTTTGGTGAGAGAGGAATGGGAGCGAGTGGTTGAGGAGGCCAAGGTCCTTCGAGGACCGTAGTGCCATTAAAGAAGAAGAAGCATAAATATTTTTAGCTTTTAGACATAAACAATATAAATACGCTACGCATAGTAAATTTTTAGCAAACGAATTAATTGAATATTTAACACGTAAATATTTTTCTCACACTGACAGCCAAAATGGTGCGCTAAATTGTGGCGACCCAGACAAATGTCCGGGTTGCCCGACCCTAAAGCGGGCGCTGTAGACAATTATGTGTGCAGATAGAATATGATGTTTCAAGAAAACCATTGGAGCCGACAAAATCTCGAATAACTAATAAAAATCATTCGATAAATTTGCATTTCCGGTTTGGGGAATGTTTCCGGTTTTGTTTCAAATTCGGTGATGGTAACTAGACGGAATATCAAGTTTATGCTTCCTTATTTTTACTTTCTTTTCTATCTGAGAAGAACAAGTATTGCGATCGTATCAAATTTTCGTATGTTTGTGTGTGCGAGCGTATAAACAAAGAGCTCAAAAAACGAAAAATCAATTTATACAGGAAGCTCAAACGTGATATTTTACTTTTAGCTACTACCACAGCATCTGACACGAATGATTCAGACAAACAGCATCAAACAAAGTGCAGCTTTACTGAATGGTTTTTTTTTTTTTTTTTTTTCCAGTTTGTCAACATTTTCTCAGCTCCAAACAATTTTATTTAAACTGTGTATATTATCTACACATATAAATAATTATCACTTTTATGTGAGGGAAATATATAAAGGAAATTGCTTCTGAAAAGATTTTCTATGGAATCTCTATGACCGTTACATTGCAAATGATAAATTCTGATTTTATGCTATGTTTTAGATTACGGTGTAAATACATACAATTTCTAAGGGGCGAGTGTAGTGTTTATTGGTGTAGTGGTTAGGAGCATGGACTAGTAACTGGGAGGTCGCCAGTTCAAAGTCTCGCCTATAAACTGCTAAATTTTAATTTATGTAAAAAATGTTGACAGTAAAGTATGTGCTTCCCGCCCCCGTCTGCGTCACCTTATTTGGTAATTGGGCGTAAAGCACGGCTGAAAAATAGGCATTACTTACAATTACATACAATTTCTACCTGCTGTCCTTCCAGCTCTATATTTATATGTTGGGGCAACTGAGTAAAAATGTACAAAATCAAATATATTATCCGTGTGTAAAATTTACAATGTAAAGAACATATGATAATTTTATAATAATTGTATTAACTGCAGTTTGGAAGACCTCATAATGCATGAATTATTTCCGCTGAAAACCTAATTTCGAAAATCTGATTGCAACACTTCCTTGTAAAGGTGTAAGAGAATATTATAATGGGTGTGATGAAGGAGAGAAATGATTTGGTTTGAATGAACAAACTAGATATGGCTGAACAATGTATAATTTAAAAATGACTCTAACTGCCTGGACTTTACACTAAAATGGTGGAGTATAAATGACATGTTGTCACTGGCGAGTGAACTCTGTTGTATATCTACCTCCCGTCGCCGTATTTTTACAGTTTCTCCCACTCTAGTACGAGAGAGTGGTTCTGTCATTTTTGTCTCTCTTTCTCTGGTATGGATCCTTTCTTTGGATCTGTAATGTAATGGTGTGATGATGTGTATTTGTAGTAGCAACGAGCGGTGTTGTAGAAAAAGGGGCTTGTAAGTATGCAAGTTTAAAAGAGAATGAAGTATTAGCAATAATAAAGAAATCACCACTGTTAACAATAAATATATTCTGTTAAAATAATAACTACAAATTAATTGATATTATAAATTAATTTAATATATTGTGAAACTGGCACTGATACTAAGAGAGCGATTCCTGAAGTGTACTGGCTTTGGAAGCAGAATTGCGACTTAGTTGTTTGAAGGCTAAGTGCAGACTGTGTACCCTTTGAAAGCTGATGGCAGACTCTATTCTTTTGAATTGCTCTCTCTCTAGCGGTGGAATTTTCTTGTACAAAAGAATTAACCTAACGGGATTTTGTGCCTTTGTTTTTCTATTTGCCATGACTCCAATTTACAGTACCTGACACTAAAATACAATCTTTTTGAAGTTAAATTCACAGCACTGAGATAATTATAAAATATTAACAAAATACAATTCTGGATAGTATAAAATATTCTAAACTCTAAACTATGATTTTTCTATTTCGTTCTTCCACTACAGATCCTATTACAATATGAATATAACAAACAACCACATTTACTTAAAAAAATGTGTTCCATTGGAAGAGAGATTTTTGAAAAACTGAGCGAGCATAAAAAGTGATAATGTATGAGCAAGAGAAAAAAAACCACCAAAATTTTTTTTCGATTATCAGTATTTTTATTTTTTTTTTATTTTGCTTCGGTTAGAGTTTTCACCAGTTTTGTGTTGTACAGTTGAATAATATCAAAGTTGAACTTTCCATTAGCAAAATGTTGTCTGTTGGGGATTTTGTGAAGGTTGGAGACATGCTAATTCAACAGTGGGGGCCGGGAAAGATCAGCACATACGTTTTTTTTTTCCTAGATAATGGAGTTTGTACTTTGTGTCTTGTTTTTTTTTTTGTTATGTCTGACAGAATAAAATTCTCTCTTTTTTCTTTTTCTTTCTTATTGTAATAACTTATATAATTCAACATCTTAAATTTCTCCACTACTTACTTAAGTAAGAGAAGCCATTTTCAGAAAACTGAGTTTTCTACATATACTGAGGCATCCTAAGTAAGAAAAAGAAATCTAAGGTGAACTACTCAAAAGACTTTCTAAAATTGTAATAAGAGGGAAGACAAAAGAATTAGATAAATTGAATTATTTGTAACTAGGCAAGCCTCTATCAAGCCCCGAACTGAAATGCTAGTAAAGCTTACTTTATTCTGCACTCATAAAAAGCATTTTCTCTGGGAAATGTTCTAATGATAGTTTTTATACAATGAAAAAGTGAAATTTTTCTGAGTTTCAGGGAAAGAAAAGTTTTTTTGAAAAAAATTTGGAAGAGGGAAAATCGTAATAAACCGACAAACCTTTGTGTTGACAAAAATATCGCATGGAAGTGGATGAGAAGATGTATGGTAGTTTTTTAAGAAATTTTATTTCAAATTTTTAAAAATTCTCCTACCCCTATTTTTTCTAAATATTTGCTTTTATATCAATTGGTGAATCTAAACTTAATAATTAAATTACTTTTTTTGAGGAAACCATATACTCCCATTCCTCTAAAATTCTATGGCGCAACAACCCATGAAGGGCCAAGGCTTGCCAGACGGCAATTTGGGTAAGGCGGAGGGGTTTGGTAAGCACGTCGCAGTTCCCATGCCGTTTAATTCCGGCCTTCTTACCTAGGGCGCTACTAACTGTAGTTTCCCACTTTTTGTCACGATGCTGGGTCAACACCGACTTTACCTTCACGGGAATCGAACCCTGAATTCTCGCAAGAAAGGCGAATGCGCTAGCCACTAGACCAACGCGTGAGTACAGCCACTCCTCTAAAACATATTTAAATGAAACTCATACCAAAAAGCTCCCAATGAAAGTGATAAGTCTCTCTGTGTGTTCACATAGTTAGTGTAACAAATTTAATGAAATCCATCAGTGTTTTTAATAGATAAAAATTTTAGAAAACTGAAATAACTAAAGAAAAATTTACATAAAACCTCCTCCAGCCACCCAATTTTCTTCAAAGTCAGAATTTTGACAACATATTTAATTCTAATAATTATTATTTAGTTGATAGAATTGTATAATAATCTGATACAGCACTTTAGAGGAAACTTAATCTCGCCCCTCTCCCTATAAAAAAAAACATCTTTAATGAACTTTTCCAAAGAAATATTTCAAATAAAAGTTGTAGCTGTTAGTAAGTGTAGTCGATATGTTAAAGAAAATTTTTGAAGTACTTTGGAAAAAAATACTGTTCTACTGTTCAGTAGAAATGAAATTTTTGGCCAACCGATTTTCTTCTAAATCGGTAAAGTTGCAACATATTTAAAAATTCTATTTAATATTAATTGGATGATACAATTGTATAATAAATTGAAATAGCCTTATAGAGGAAAACATGACACCATTGTGATAGATGCAAGAAATATAAAAATATATTTAATTTGAAAAAAAAAATCAAAATTATAAAGAATACGTGACATTCCCTTGCAAAAGGACCTTTCAGGTAGAAGACCACTATTGTCTTTTAGAGTTCATGAACTTGATAGCTTTGTCTACCCCTTCTTCTCACAGGGGAAGATTTGAAATAACAATTAGAAGACATTCCTTCAATATAGTTGGTTGTAGACACCGAAGCAGAACACTTATTTTTCACTCTCTTAGCATCAGTCCATATTAATAAGTTAATAATTTCTTGCACATAACCTGTAGTTATAATTTTAATAGAATATATTTATTGTTAGCAGTGGTGACTACTTTCTTATTTCTGATACTTCTCTCTTAAACATATGTACTAAACATATATAGGGTGACCAGAGTTATATGCTCCACCCACTTTTTTTTTAAACGGCGGGAAATTTCGAAAAAATAGAAAACACGTATTTAATCATTTTTAGTCTAGTTTATTTTCAGTGATTGATCCATTTTTTTATACCCCAATATCCCGAGATACAGCATCCAACTTTTTTTTTTCAAATGGATGTGATGGATGCAAGAAACTTGAAATAATATTAAATTTTAAATAAATCTAAATTATCAAAAAATGTTGCAAAAGGACAGCCAGGTAATACCATTACAGTTACTCGTACGGTTCAAGAACAATTATGGCATTGTACTGTACTACCCCTTCTTCACACAGGGGAGGAATTGAAACAAAGAGAAGAGATATTTTAAGACAGACTCGTTCTAGCTACCAAGGTGAAAGCATCAGTGCCAGTATCAAGTTTTAAGAGTTATTCCAATTAATTTATAAGCATATTGTTGTTAACTTATTTTCTCTTAGAGAATATATCTTTTGAAAAACAGTGTGACTTCTTTATTATTACTAGACTTCATTCTCTTTTAAAATTACAAACTTATAAGCCCTTTTTTTCACTAAAACGCTCAAGCCACAACCTACACCTACACATCAAACATCACCAACATATTACATTGGTGCCAGCTGTTTGGGATATTTTCAACAAGAATCCACAAATTTACAAGTACGTAAAATTTCCAATTTAATAATTAAACTAATTATCCATCAGATAATTTTATTAACTTTTAAATTAGTTTCTCAACGGAAGTATCTAAATATTTCCCATAATTGAATTTTTATTGAATTCATTTTTAAATTTTTGTATTTGCACCCTTATCCCGTGTGAATTTGTATTTCCAAAATGTATAAAATTAACGGACAGAACATGAAAATCGACGCTGCTGTAGAATATTTACTTGCGCAGCAGCAATTAGCAAATCCTGCAATTAATAATCAACCTAGTCCCTTAAGGAATTTGCAATTAATCAATAGCTTACCTACCTTCGATGGCGAAAATTCAGCCAAAGTGTCAGATTTCCTTGACCAAATTAGCCATTGTGCTAGCCTTTCTGGCTGGGACGACGCTGCTAAATTAGAAATATTAGCTCTTAGACTCTCAGGTTCTGCAAAAATCTTTTACGACACCCAGAAAGCGGAATTACAACGCCAGGGTACAACTATAACGTATCCTCTAATTTCTGAGCGACTTCTAGCCCGATTTCGTAAGGAGAAAACACCCCTAGTCCTCTTACAACAGATGACTAATATTCAGTCCTTGCCCACTGAGTCTCCTGAAACATTCGCGGATAGGATTAGACATATCCAATCCGCCATTCATTTAAAAGCTCAGGCTAACCCACTCGAGGCCTTACAAACAATATTAGATAAACTGGCCACTGATGCATTCTTGAAGTCACTTCCTCAACCGCTTCGTAATGAGGTGCGAACGAAGCTTCCTCAAAAATTAGATGAAGCACTTTCCTATGCCAATGCCCTAAAAGAAGTTCAGGCTTCTGAAACAAACCCCACAGTTTTCGCTGTTACTTCGAAAACTTATAATCGTACACCCCCATCTCCTTGTCGTTACTGTGGACAAATGCATTTCCAAGAGAATGCCCGCATCGTAATAAAAGTCAAAAGCAACAATTAAAACCAACTACCACTTGTAAAGTTTTTAATGTAATAAAGAACAGACCTTGTCGCCATTGTTCCGGTCCACATTTTGACGTGGACTGCACCAACAAATTCAGACCAAAACCTCGTACTAACTTTGGCAAGATGCCTAACAATTTCAATGTACCAAAAAATTTCAATCGCAGGGTATATAATAATAATCGTTATAACAATAATAATAATAATAATAATCAATATTATAGTAATAATCATAGTCCTCGAATTAATTCAAACAATTCGCGATTTAACCCTTATTCAGATAGACCCCAGTATAGTCATAATAATGGTAACGAAACTAGCAATAACCTCCAAAATAGGCCCACTTGCCAATATTGTTCAAAATTTGGACATACGGCTCGTAATTGTTTCCAAATACAGCCCAAAACGAGTTAGCCCTCAGTCGCTTTCTCGAAAACCTGATATGACTATGGCGCAATCATACCTGCTTCCATCAGTCCTGTTTAACTAGGTAATACCTAACTATCGCATCACGTCCCTTCATTTGCATGCGGAAATGTCAAAAATCCCTAATTTTCTGGCGAAATCATAGTTTCGCAATTAAAGGGCAATTTCCAATTAATACTTGTAGAAACGTTCTTACTGGGCAATCATTAATTGGCGCACGTATCTAACACTTAAATTTAACATTCAATTTTCAAATAGTACTCAAACGCACCAGTTTAGTACTAATCGCTAAGTTCACTAAAATCCCTAGTAACTAGCCACAAAATTTCTGTGCCACATCGCGCACACAATGCATAACACTTGAAATAACATACTTGACATAATCTCTTGAAATAATTCTCAATCTATCCCACTTCTTAACTTTACATACTACACCACATGTAAATGTTATATGTAAGAATTTGTTAGTCTTAAGAATAAAAATTGTAAAATGTATTGAAATATTTACTTTGGTTGTATAATCGACATATTATTTTTGTTTCAGCATTGAAAACTATCGTATTTGGAGTCATAAAATTATTCCGGCTTTAATATTTGTAATTATTGCATTATATATTTTAAATAATAATTGTAATTTATTTTATGTTGCAGAAATCAAGATGACCACGTGAATTTGTTTAATATGTTTATATGTTAATATTAATGTTTTTTATTGTATTAAACTAATTAATTTATTTTTTTTCAGTTCGCCTTAAAAGGAAATTAAATAATTTCTATTATTCTTGTACTTGTCTGTCATTTGTATTTTAATATTATATTTTTATAATACTTAATTATTTTCTTGTATTGTTCAAGGTTATATTCAACTCATCTAGAAAACGCAAAACAGTTGAAAGAACTCATAGCTATAGAAATGGCCGAAATACTTGCACATACCCCTCAAGCTAGCTATATCATCTTTACCTCTTAGCTTTAATAATTTTTACACTAATATTTGTTGGAATTTAAATTTGTTTAACCTCTCTTTTACAGATCCAAGAATCTTCGTCGACTGCACCATTGCATGAGCACGAATGTTATTGCATGCGCATGAATTTAATTGCATGTTATAATTGCATGATTAGTCAATATTGCACGTTATTTGTTAGAATTTTATCATATAAATTTATGTATAACTCTGTATGATTATTTTCAGAAACACAAGATTTCTACAAAAGGAAAAGATCTTCATATTCTCATACCCCTTGCGATCATCCTCACATCCTTGCGCATCCCTGCACGCTTATTAAATATATATATTTTTTTTATTTGCGTATTTTGTGTATTTATTTATTTGTTAATTATTTTTGAAATACTTAAGAGTTTTTTTTTGTCCATATAGAGTTAATTCAAGAAAGTACATACACACCTACAGTACCGACTTGTCTACACTGATCACCTTGTCTACCCATTGCCAGTCACTTCTTCATCAGCAACACTCTCACTCGCCAAGCAGTGTTCGCCTATCAGCCTACCACCACTGCAACGCTCACCCACTCACGCAGCGTTCGCTCGAGTAGAAGACATTCAAACACCACAGCAACGCTCACACCTTCAAGCAGCGTTTGCTCCAGAAGAAGATGAGCACCCTACAACACACAGCCACATTGCAGAGGCTACACACACGCCTCTCGATAACACAAGCCTCTTTAACTCCAGATTATCTCCCAAATTTTTCGTGCCGAAAAATTTCTCCGGGAGGGGGGATAATGTGATGGATGCAAGAAACTTGAAATAATATTAAATTTTAAATAAATCTAAATTATCAAAAAATATTGCAAAAGGACAGCCAGGTAATACCATTACAGTTACTCGTACGGTTCAAGAACAATTATGGCATTGTACTGTACTACCCCTTCTTCACACAGGGGAGGAATTGAAACAAAGAGAAGAGATATTTTAAGACAGACTCGTTCTAGCTACCAAAGTGAAAACATCAGTGCCAATATCAAGTTTTAAGAGATTATTCCATTTAATTCATAAGCATATTGTTGTTAACTTAATTTCTCTTAGAGAATATATCTTTTGAAAAACAGTGTGACTTCTTTATTATTACTAGACTTCATTCTCTTTTAAAATTACAAACTTATAAGCCCTTTTCACTAAAACGCTCGTGCTACACACTACCACTACTACAAATACAAATCCACACCATTACATTACATGGAACATTATATTTTTTTTTGCATATTTTTATAGTACTTGAGCCTCTAAAAAAAAAAAAAAAAAAAATTTTTAAATCGGTTAGGTTTTTCAAAAGTTATGGTAATTTAAAATATGAAAAACAAATTTCAGTTTAATGTCAAAATTACCTTTTTTTTTTTAAAAGAAGCTATTCAAACTGGGCACCATCAACGGATAGGCAAGCCAAAGCTCTGGACTCCCACGCTCTGTTTGTAGCAGCACTTAGGTGGCAAAGTCAACATCTAGGCAGGCTAGAGTTATTCGACGTTACAGATCTTCGACTGAAGCCACGGGATTAAGGTTACTGTACACTTTATTTTTTAGATATCCCCACAAAAAATAGACAAGAAATGCACAATTTTATGGACTGATGAATCAAAGTTTCCAACAATGGCCTTCTTAATCGTTGGAACTTTAGAATATGGCCAGAAGAAAATCCACAAGTTACCTTCGCCACACGCCATCAGGTTGTTTTTTCTACAAACGTTTGGTGTGGAGTTTTAGGAAACCAACTAATCGGCCCATACTTCTACAGAGGGAACTTAACTGGTGAAAGGTATCTAATTTTTTTAAGAGACATTTTGCCAGTTCTGCTTGAAGATGTTCCTCTAAAACGTCGGTTAGATATGTATTTTCAACAAGATGGTTGCCCGGCACATAATGCGAGAGTTGTTCGACGTTACCTGGACAGAAATTTCCACGAAAAGTGGTTAGGAACTCAGGTCCGATCCAATGGCCACCTCGACCTCCGGACTTAACCCCAATGGACTATTTTTTGTGGGGATATCTAAAAAATAAAGTGTACAGTAACCTTAATCCCGTGGCTTCAGTCGAAGATCTGGAACGTCGAATAACTCTAGCCTGCCTAGATGTTGACTTCGCCACCTAAGTGCTGCTACAAACAGAGCGTGGGAGTCCAGAGCTTTGGCTTGCCTATCCGTTGATGGTGCCCAGTTTGAAGAGCTTCTTTAAAGAAAAAATAAGGTAATTTTGACATTAAACTGAAATTTGTTTTTCATATTTTAAATTACCATAACTTTTGAAAAACCTAACCGATTTTAAATTTTTTTTTTTAAATTTTTTTAGAGGCTCAATTACTATAAAAATATGCAAAAAAAAAATATAATGTTCCATTTGAAAAAAAAAAGTTGGATGCTGTATCTCGGGATATTGGGGTATAAAAAATGGATCAATCACTGAAAATAAACTAGACTAAAAATGATTAAATACGTGTTTTCTATTTTTTCGAAATTTCCCGCCGTTTAAAAAAAAAGTGGGTGGAGCATATAACTCTGGTCACCCTGTATACTAAACCGCTCGTGCTACACAAGCTACCAGCACACAAACACACAACATCACCAATTACACTTCACCATCCTTTCCCTAAATGCACCTTTAAATAAATTTTGTCCAAAAAGTGTTTCAAATAAAAGCTGTAACTCTTTTTATATGTATAGTTAATATTGTAACTTTAATGAAAATCATTGGAGCTGTTTTTGAGAAAATCACAAAAAAACTAAAACATTTATTCGGTAAAGTGCTATATCCGGTTGAGAAATTTTAATATGTAAGTTTCTGTCGGATTCTATAGTGATACCAAAACGGAATATCATGCGTATGAAATTTCTGCAATTTTTCGTTTTTGAGCTATGCTATTCACATACGAACACCCACACACATCGAACATTTTATAAAAACCACTTTTTTGGGCTCAGGGACTTCGGAATATGGATTAATAACAGTTAGAGAAAGTAATTATAAGTTTAAGGGAAATTAGTCCATTACAACAGTATTAATTGCAGTAGGAGATATGCTTGTGTTTACAAAGCCTTTTTTTTTTATTTTTTTAATAATAATAATTTATTATTGTTATTAAAAGTGGTAAAAATATTTATTTTCAACCGCCATTATGTGCACTACAAAAACAGTTGTTTCTGGCGGCGAACATTGTTATTTAACTATCATATTACAGTTCAGCTTCAGAGCCTGACGATGGGCATAAACGTGGTCGGCAAGAAGATGAGGTCCCTCTTCCCGCCTTCCTCTCCATGACATCGCAGATGTTGCCTGGTATAAACTTTGGTAGCGTATCCTATAAGTAGAAAGTGGCGGTGGAAAACAGCACCATCTAGGTTGGTTACAACGCAGGACCATCCACTGCTATACTCCTACTGAAATGTAACTTTTACAAACTTATATGAATATTACGTAACCAAATTTAAATTTTTTATTTTTTATTATTAAAAAAAATAAAAACGCTTTAAATTTTTTTTTTTTTTATAATTTAAGGGTCAACATCTATGGTCATTAGTGCCCGGAGCCTTCTCAGTGCACTGCCGGCCTCCGGACAGTATTCTCTCGCTACAAACTACATTGTCCAGCACCGAACAGTGAGCTGTAGAGGCTTCCTAGGAAGAAAAAAATCTAAGGGTAGCCCTGGACTCAAACCCGGGACCTCCGCGTGGAAGTCCAACGCGCTAACCACTTAGCTAATCCCTTCCCTATTTTTATTTTAGTTGAAATTGATTGTTTCCTAAAAACATTCTGAGCATTGTTTGTTAAATACTTTTATTTATTTATTAGTCCAAAAGACTGGGAATGGATGAACTAGGAGATTGAAGCCATTCTTCAAAGTTTACCATCTAAGTATATAAGTCATGCCAATTTATTGAAGGGAAAATTGAATTTTTGGAAACTTGTTGGAAAGCATGGAATTCAGTCTTCCTCTGAAATCCTGTTTTGAAATATTTTGGTTTTTACAGATCATAAATAGATATGATTAAAAAATACAAATTTTAAGTTGATGGAAATGGATTAGCCGGAAGGTTGATATTACATATTGTAGATGTGAGAAGGAGAGAATAGAGATACATATTAGAGAGAGTAAGAAGTAAATTAGTAGATATGCTGAACACTTATATAATGAACTAGAAACAGAAACTGCAAGGACTTTAAATTTTACTTTATACTTTACTTTACACTGTTGAATGATGTTATAAGGGTGGAAAGCACCCTTGTTCGCTTTCCACTTCCTCTTCCCTTTCAACTTGCGCTTCCTCTTTCCATTTCAACATGCGTTGCGCATGCCTTTCGAGCATGCCTCTTGAGGCATTCAATTTGTTATCCACACTTCATCCGTTCTGTGTGCATTTTATCGATGGATTCAGAAGCGGCATTAGCCATTTGTACAGGTTACCTGTTTTTGAAAAGTGCACAAAAAAAAAAACAGCGAGCCCTCATCTTATGAAACCATTTGCAACTGACCTTAATAAGGGCTCGCCAAAAAGTGAATTTAATTACAGGCTATCGAGAGCAAGGAGAATCGTTGAAAACGCTTTTGGGTTGATGGCGGCAGCGTTCAGAATTTTTCGTAAGCCTATAGAAATTACATTTATTGGGAATGTGTTTGGTATAGTGTTAAATTGTCTTCTGTTTCATAATTTTTCCTGGATGCAGCAGACAGTATTCACCTCCTGCAAGTTTTGATCACGAGAATGAAAGCACTGGTAAATTTATTTAAGGCACTTGGAGAGAAGTTACTCGTACTTTCAGTGATAATGGTATGAGACTTCTACAACAAGTACCACGGAACAAGCATCAATTCTCGCACTTTTGTTGGCACATAATTTTGAATTTACATCCTACAAAACTGTTTTGAAGATGATAATCTTCTATAAAATCAAGTGTTATTTGATTACAGACATAATCAGAAATCTGTTGTAGGAGATATTATTAACTAATAATCATAGTTGAATAATATCATTACTTTAAATATTATGTAACCTATAAAAAAATCACCAAACGTAGCGAGATCAATAAGACGCATAGAATGTTAAACGAAAATCAAAGTAGTTGGATTCACGTGCGCTGTGGTTGCGTCATGAAAATAAAGGCCTATTCAACTTCCATGAGGTATGTAATAACGTAGTATGCCTCTCGTTCATCACACCATGCGCTATAACGCGTGCCTCTCTTGAAAGAAAAATTGCACCAGTCTGGACATAGGTAGAGAGAGATAATTAAGAGAGAGAGAGACAGAAGGCTGAGAATTAGAAAGTAGAATGATGATTGCTGACTGATGAAAGATAACTGTTCAAGAAATTGTTATCAACTGTTCTTCCGTAACTCTCTATATATATATATATATATATGTATATATATATAGAATTCTCCCTCCCTAGTCTGGCCTAGATAGGGAGTAACTATATTCATTCTTTGTTCTTCGGATCCTATGAATCTTTAGAATAATTCGGATTCCGCTGTATACAGATGAGATTTTTCCAGTTTTTCACGAGTTTCCCTAAGACAGCTCTAAAACTTTTTTCGGAAAAATTGACTTAATAAAGTTTCGCCATCTGTTGGAATTTAAGTAAACTAAATATTCACTAAAACTGTAATTTTTTATGAAAATTTTTTCAATCACCGCTGGTGAATATTTAGTCAAAGACTAGCTGACTCATAATTGTTTTTTTACCAGATTTTGTATAAAGTAGCTTCGATATTGTAATATTATATAGATAAATTGTTAACTAAAAGACTCAATAAACTGTATAAAAACAATAAAAATTTTTATAAATAGACAGCAACAAAATAATGAAAACTATATTACAAAACAAACAAAAAAAAAAATCTCTAAATATTATGAAAAGAAAATTTTAAAATATGTACATAATTATTAAATTACAGATGAGTCCTAATTTTCTATCGATATAAACAGATAAATTTATATATATCATGTTCATTTCTCATTGTACTGTTTTTAATTATTATAGTGCAAAAAGAAAGTTTTAAATGACATTTTCTATGTTTTAAATAAATTTTCTATAATGAATGGTGTTTTTATTCAATTACCTAATTAAAAAACATAATGTACTACCTAATAAATCAAAGTTATGTTGATGTCCCATTATTAATGTATGTACATTATTATTATGTGTTTTACAAGCTAGGTTATACTGGTTTAATTATATTTGTTATTACGTCATCAATACATTTAAGATTTTTTTTTTTTTTTAATGCATAGCTCATTTGTTTCGTGACTAATTAATAAAATAATAATAATAATAATAATAATAATAATATTTAATAATACTAATATATATTAAGAATAATAATAATAATAATAATATTAATAATCAATAATATAGTAATAATCTGGTGTAAAATTGTCATCGGAATTTTCACTTACTTGAAATTCTTCCAAATCATTTTTCACGAAATCTTCAAAATTTCCTAAAGTATAATTTTTACTTCCTTTTTCTAATGCAGTAAGAGATGTGCTGTGATCTGTCAGATTTTTTGAAAATTAATTTCTTCTTTCCGGAAGTGTATTGTCCCTGAATCAGATCTCTTAATATGAATAATAATGGTTTTGAGCGAATTTATTCTCCGTTTGTGTGTGTGTGTGTGTGTGTGTGTGTGTGTGTTTTTGTTAGATGCATCATTGCGTATGAAACAAATGATTTCGTTCAAATCCAGAAAGATGATCTACTGAATGGGGTTCTATTATAATTTTTCTCAATGAAATATTACTATCTGACTAATATTTCGAACTTGAGTTTTCACCGAAAAGCGTCTTTTAAAATGACTTCAAGGCAAGAAAATATGTGTGCTAAATATCGAAACAAAATATCGAAAAATTAAAAAATTTACAGGAAGCTCAAATTTAATACATTCCTGTTTTGTTATGTGATTTGAAGTGGTTCTTCTTTGAAGTTTCCCGGAAATCGATTCCAAGCGATTGTCTTTAAAATTCGTTTATAAAAATATGCAAAATATTTGTGAACAATTTTCTCGCAAAATTTTCTTTTAAGTAATTGTGGTGGAAGAGAGCAAAACTTGAGCTTTCTTTTAATGTGCCCCATCTGCACCATGGTTTTATGTTAATATAGGGCAGAAGGAGGGGGCAGTGCCTATCCAAAGAGATATAGAAATGATTACGTTGTAGTGCCAATAATATTGAACAAATCCCATATAATATTTGTGATTTAACGCCACAAATTCTTCTTTTTTTTTTTTTATGCAATAAGGCGCTTGAATAGGTATAGTCATTGGCGGCCGGAGCCTTCTCAGTGCACAGCCGGCCTCGGACAGTGTTCACTAGTTACAGAAAAAACTGTCCATTACCGGACAATGAGCTATAGGAGGTTCCTAGGAATTAAAAATCTAAGGGTAGCACAGCTGGACTCGAACTCGGCTCCTCCAGAGGGAGTCCAGTACGCTAACCACTTAGCTAATCCCTTCCCTTTTTACTTCTATTAGTACAATTATTATTATATAGAACGACAATTTTCTTTAATAACAAATTTTAAATCTTTGTCATAACATAAATATAGAGTGGGTGGAAGCATAAGTAAGTATCTGCCAAGATTGGGAGATAGAGAAACGACTGTATGGCGGTACAGTATTGTTATGGGGTCCAAAAGAGCGGAGAAGCACATTAAATGAATCAAATTTATTTACTTCTCACCTAGGTCAGACTAGTTCGATTCATATAAATAGAGCGAGAGCAGTACAGTTTTACAACAGTTTACGACCAGTTAACAACCAGTCAGCAACCTCTACTGCCTTCTTATTTATTACTCAGTCAGTCTGTCTCCTTATATCGAAGAACCCGGGTCCTCCGCGTGAGAATCCAGTACGCTAACCACTTAGCTATTGCCTTCTCACATAAATTCGTGACACCACATCTAAAATAATATTTATTTTTTCGGACGTGTAACAAATAAAAGTTACAGATTCATATTTATGTGCAATTAATATTTGTCTATAGGAAATCGTTATAGTAGGTTTCGAAAAAAATTGCAAAAAATCCTTAAAATCTATCACTTATACAAAAACGCATTTTTGTTTAACCGATTCTATTAAAATTTGAAATTCTACTAATGCTTCTGATCTATATTAATATTTTATAGGTGCTAACATGGATTTTACTGAAGTGGTACTTTATCATTATTATTATCATTATTGCCTATCACGAGTGGGCTATACCCCGGCACTGCAGCCAACAGAGGCTTATTGTGCCATCCCCGATAACTTCTAATAGTTGAACACTCCCTCCCTAAAGAGTTTGAGGATTTTCACCACCAGATGATTTTGGGCTACTATCTCCTCAGGTCGCAATGTACCAAAGGTCTCATAGCTCAATTTGGTTATTGCTACGCAATTAAATAGCAGGTGACAAGCCGTTTCCTCCTCCTCCTGACATAATCTGCAGAAGGGTTCCACGCTGATAAGTCCTATCTTGTGCAGATGCTTCCTGAACTTGCCATGACCCGTAAGTATTCCTATCACCAGAGAAATCTGGCTCCTACTCAGAGTAAGGGCCATTTGGGTCCTTCGTTTACACAGCCCTGGCATCATCCTTTTGCTGTGTATGACACCTGGGCTACCCCTCCAGAGATCTTCATGCTTACCACAAAACCATTCCCTAATCGCCGCAAGAATCAATCCGCCAGTGATTCCCAGGACAGGCTCTGGACCAATGAACGGAGTATTTGCCCCGATCCTGGCCAGTTGGTCCGCTATCTCATTACCCTCAATCCCTATGTGTCCAGGCACCCATATCAGCTGCAACTTGTTGTGCTAGGAGAGTCTCGACAATGCCTCCCGACATTCCTTCACTTCAGGGATGAGGTAGTTCTGTAAGCCTCTAGGGCTTTCAGTGCAGCCGGACTGTCCGAGCAAATGCGTATGACTGAATATCTACCAAGCGGTCTCTATACGTAACTGTGGGCCCATTCCACACACACCTGCTCCAGTTCCGCACCCATCCTAGAACCAGCAGTAAACCAGAAGGGGGTCCTTTTCGGTAGCGTTTTTCCCACCCCTTGGCCCATTCCGCCCTAGAGCCTAGGAACACCCGAAATGGAACCTCGAAGTTATATATTGGACAAATGCTATCCTGGGTCATGCTTAACACCGGGCCCGGATTGGCCTTTAGCAATATGTCCAAATGTTTAGCTAAGGAGCCCCACTGCCTCCAAAGACCATTGTTGCGCAATCTGTGTGCACTGGCCCTTGCCTCCGCCTGCACCAACAGGTGCAGCGGTGTCAACCCCAGCAGCACGTCTAGCGCAGCTGTCGGAGCGCTTTTATAAGCCCTCGTAATGAGAAGGCTTGCCAGCCTTTGTACTCCGTTGAGGCACTTCATAACCTCCTCCTGCTTAGTCCTCCGCTCTGCTCAGTTTTAGGCGACCATACCACCGCCCCGTAAGTTATGACAGGTATGATGGCCCGAGGTGGTACTTTAGGGGAAAATTTTAATGCTACTGTTCTCCTGGAACCCCCACAAAATCAATTTCCTTAGGAATATGTGCTAGGTATTTATATATGCCGATAATATGCGAAGTTTAAAGAAAATTGATAGAGCCGTTTTCAAGAAAATCTTAAAAAAACTGAAAAAAAAGAAAAACATTCAGTAAAGACGTACTTTCGGTTGATGGATTTTGCCTCCGAAACTTCCTTTGTCAAAAAAAAAAACATTCTTTTCCTACGTAGTAGACCTCAAAACATGTACTTCCGGTGAAATGTCAATTTCAAAAATTTGACACGCTTGCAATACTTTCTCTTATTATGAAAGTAAAAATAAAAGCAAGAAAATTAAGAAAAATAATATATATCCTAAACAGGAAGTGGGAGCAATAAACATTTCATCATGGTGTTAGTACTATTTATCTTTTAGATTAGTAAGTTCAAACATTTTGTAACTAATGATATTATTGCGTGATTGTAAATCTTTAACTTCATCTCCTTTCCGGCTATAGCACTATCCCCCGCTGTAATGTATTCTCTCCATTCTAAACAGTGTATTATTTCATTTTTCTATTAATCTCTAGTTATATTTCTATTATAAAACAGTAGGCCGCATTACTTACTGGTCATGTTATTTTCATATAATCACAACAGACATTAAGGTTTTTCCACAATTTCCTTTCATTTATGAGAAAGAATATTATTAAGTTAAAAATTTAAATTATTCTTCTAAAAATGAAAAAAAAACGATCATTCCATTATTAATAGACAATGTCGTTGATTGCCATCAATTGTCAACAATTGATGGGGAAATGAATTCAAGAAGAAAATATTATTAATGAAAAAAGTAAAACGACCTAGAGAGGAGCTGAATTACCTCCCTGACCTATATTCTCATTTTTGTCGGCCACAATACCAGCTTATAAAAATCTCCCAACGAGGGAAAATGAAACAAAAGCTAACTCAAAAGGAATCTGCGTATATTTTAAGGGGACGGGCTAGACAACAGTGCAGACAAATCTTCCTCACTAAATCCCAAAAGTAAAATAATACAAGTTCTGTTTTTCTTCAAATATAGGAACACAATGTAAGTTGAAATCTAAACAAAACCATAACTAAAAGGAAAAAAGCCAATAACTAAAGATTAGTTATATTTAAAAGTATTATCACCATATCTTTTTTTTAGGTTTTCAAAATAATTTAAATAATTAGGTTAAAATTATTATTAAATTATTATTTTTTTGTTGAGAACTTATGAAACACGATATTTTTGTAAAATATTTTCATAGTTTAATAATAAGTTTCTCTATATAAAAATAAATAAATACAAAAAAAAAAAAAAGCGTAAACGCGGGAACAGGATATTGCATTTTATGTCTGCCTTTATTGCACAATGTTTGTCAATCATTTTCACTACCATGTTCCATATTTTTTCAATAGATATTACTTTTAGAGAAAAACATTTTTTTTCCTCATGTTTTTTATTTCGACATCTATGGTCATTGGCGCCCCAGAGCGTACTCAGTGCAATGCCAGCTTGCGGACAGTGTTCTCTCGTTACAGACAACACTGTACATCACCGGACAGTGAGCTATAAAGCCTCCTAGAAAGAAAAAAAATTTAAGGGTAGCACTGGACGCGAACCCGGGATCTCCGCTTATGAGTCCAACGCGCTAACCACTTAGCTATTCCTTTCCATTTTAATGACTTTAATCTATGAAAATTAATATTCAACACAACTTTGATGGTTTATTCTGTTAAGTGTCTGTTTTTATGAATATTCTAAATATTCTAGCCAATTTCATTTTCATTTTGCTATTGTAATTTTAATCAAGTAAAAGCGGTTATCAATTGTTATGAAATATATTTATAAATACGTAACATATTAAAATGTTTTATTTGAAAATTATGAAATTATTTTATAAAATTATTATTGGCCAGGAGGAAATAAGATAACCATTTAAATGAGCCATACTAAATTAATTTTGAAAAATATAATTATGTTTCTAAACAAAAATAAAACAAAAAAATGAGGAGGCAAATCTTCATTAATAATACTCTAATTTATCATAATATGTAAAATTATTTTTTAAATATTGATGATACAGCGACTAAAGAATAATAAAGCGCCAGGGTATGATAACCTACAAGCTGAATTGTACAAACATGGCGGAAATGAACTTGTAAAAGCCATCCGAGACACTATTCTGACGGTCTGGACAGAGGAAGCTATGCCTGAAGACTGGAAAGTCACCATGATCCACCCAATCTATAAGAAAGGTGATATTCTCGAATGCAGCAACTACAGGGGGATCTCATTGCTTCCATGTATCTATAAAATTCTGTCTAGTGTCATGTATAAGAGGCTGCTGCCGTACGCAGAAAAAGCGTTAGGAGTGTACCAGGCGGGTTTTAGAGTGGGCAAGTCAACGACAGACCAAATCTTCTCACCCCACATAATTTTGGGAAAAGCCCCTGAATACAAAATAATGACACACCATCTGTTCGTTGATTTTGAAGCTGCCTACGACAGTATCTTCAGACCAGCCCTCTATGATGCCCTTTTAGAAATTGATGTTCCACCTAAACTGATGCGTTTAATAAGAATGACAATGCAAGACGTGCAATGTGTAGTGAACATACATGGAGAGATGTCTGAACTGTTCACAACGAAACGAGGAGTTAGACAGGGGGACAGCCTGGCGTGTCTTCTCTTCAACATTGCACTAAACAAAGCGATACGCATTTCAGGAGTTCAAGTTGGTGGAACAATATTTAACAGGAGCGTTCAGCTGCTCGCATACGCCGACGACATCGATTTAGTTGGTAGGTCAGTAGATGCAGTTAAAGAGGCATTCATTAGCTTAGAAAGATCTGCACGTCAAATGGGTCTGAAAGTCAATGAGAAGAAAACGAAGTACATGTGCACTGGGACAGAACAAGCGAGTGAAATCACTGTCTCCGGTTATACGTTTGAAGTAGTTGACAAGTTTATATACCTTGGAAGCCAGGTAGACCGCAACAACGACATGCAATCTGAAATAAAGAGAAGAATAGTTGCGGCTAATAGGTGTTATTTTGGGCTACTACAATTTATGAAAAGTAGGCTGATATCTCGTAGTTCCAAGATCAGGATATATAAGACCCTTATACGACCAGTTCTAACTTATGCCTCGGAATGCTGGACCATAACCAAAGCTGATGAGCTAAGTCTCCAAAGATTTGAAAGAAAAATCCTAAGAAAAATTTTTGGGCCCATTCGTGATGGAGAAATATGGAGACAAAGGTCAAATAATGAATTAGCCCAGCTTTACAAAGATATAGATGTCGTTCGGCATATAAAGATCAGCAGGCTCAGGTGGGCGGGCCATGTTGCCAGGATGTCTGAAGGGGAGATCCCAAAAAA
Organism: Triatoma infestans; assembly: GCA_011037195.1. Classification (NCBI taxonomy): domain Eukaryota; kingdom Metazoa; phylum Arthropoda; class Insecta; order Hemiptera; family Reduviidae; genus Triatoma; species Triatoma infestans. The sequence goes on along the minus strand of JAAEAF010004551.1, from coordinate 5,298 downwards.
GTTGTTGGACGACAGGATCTACCACAAACGTAGGAAGGGCAGACCCAAGGTCAGATGGAGTGATAATATAACGAATGATGCTAGGTCCCTTCTGGGTGTGACAGATTGGAGATCGGCGGCGCAAGATAGAGACAGATGGCGGACTATGTTGGAGGAGGCCAAGACCCAGTAATGGGTTGTAGCGGCATGTAGAAGAAGAAGAAGATGATACAGCGCCCGCTCTTGCGGTTACGTCGCCCCAGACAAAAAGACAAACTGCAGCCCCTAAGAATATATATATATTATATATTAAGCAAATCTATGCATGTTCAAATACAAGCTGAAGCAGCGCTCTGCTCGCTTGATATATTCTGTTCAAAGATGTATATGCATGTTCAAACAAGTTTAAGCATCATCCTTTACAAATTCTGCGTTAATTTTTCAATAATAGTGTAAATATTTTTAACTTTTAGACATAAACAGTATAAATACGCTACGGACTGTAAATTTTTAACGAACGAAAAAATTGGTATGTGAAATTATCTATTAATTCAGTATTTAACACATCAATATCTTTTTCTCAAACTTATATCCAAAATGGCGCACCTAAATTTTGGCACCCCTAGAGCGGGCGCTGTGATGATAATATCAATGTTAATGTTGTAGACTTACAATGGGACACAGTTTGTAACAAGAACTTCTGCACTTTATTTTAATACCCATTACGTAAATAATGATTATTCAATTTTATAAAAAACATAGAATCATCATATGTTTGTTTTTTTCTACTTTTTCTTATTCCTAGTAAGAGGAAGTATTGTAATCGTGTCAAATTTTTGATATAGAGTTTTCACCGGAAATATCCGTTTTGAGGTCCCCTGAGTCCAAAAAATTGGTTTTTAGAAAATGGTGTGTGTTTGTATTATATGTATATGAATAGGATAGTTCAAAAACGAAAAAGCGCAGAAAGTTGAAACTTTATATTCCGTTTAGGTATCATCATAGGATCCGACAGTACGTTACCTGTTAAAATTCCTCAACCGGAAGTACCATTTTACTGAATGCACTTTGAACTTTTTTGCAATTTTCTCAAACATGACTCCAACGATTTTTTTAAACATGGTATATCAACTACACATAAAAAGATCTACAACTTATATTTACAACATTTCTCCGGAAAAATGCATTTAAGGGCACTTTTGGGGGAGAAATGGGGTTAAGCTCGTCTGTAAAGTGCTATTTCAGTTTATTACACACTTCTCTCATCTAAATAATATTAATTAGAATTAAATATGTTGTTGAAATTCGGAGTTTTGAAGAAAATCAAATGACCAGAAGTACGTTTTTATTGAACAGTTTTTTTTCAGTTTTAGAGATTTTCTCTATAAAAACACAGAAGAATTTCACTAAATTTGGTTTACTAACTATAAAATTTGTCAATTACAATTTTGAAAACTGGAGTAAGAGAAAGTTGTGTGAGTGTGTTTCACGCCAGATTTTTTTTTTAATATAAAATTATCAGTGTTTTTCAACTAACAAATGCAGCTTGCTATAAATAATCTTGGTTTTAAAGGGACATTATTAATAATGTAGGGTAATTTATGTAATAATTAAGAGGGACGAATTCTGAAAAGTAGTTGTGTTTTACATGAAAAATTGTTAGCGAACGAGAAATATCCGTTGTATATTCACAGAGATATTCAATTTTGAAAGAAAAGAAATGCTTTGTCATCTGAATGCTATTATTCCACATTGTTTTTGAGTTTAAAGTCAAATAAGGCAAAAACCCCTTTTTAATGGAGTGATGAATGTAAATTTCCGAATAATAAATTATTGTTAAAGTGGAATTTCCGAATATGGGCAGATGAAAATCGAATATGTGGCGCGGCCTAATAGGGAATGAACTTTTAGGTTCATACTTTTACTAAGAAACATTGAATGCAGACAGGTATACTTCATTTAAGTGAACTTCTCCCAGATCTGCTTGAAAATAGTACGCTAGCAGGCAAATGATTTACTTGAGATAGATGTGCTGTTCATAATGCGAGGATAGTAAGGCGATATTGATTGGTAAAGTTTACAATTTATATAAAAAAATTACAATTTATATAAACAGGAAAAATGAAACATGTAACTGAAAACACATTAACAGATAATAAATCAATATTATCAATTTTAACAAAATGTATTAAATTTGTATGAATAGAGGCTTTAATAACATAGAGTTCACCTCCCATAGCTCTGCCAATCCTTGAAACCTTTTTCGCAGGGATAAAACAAATATTATACTCCTTAAACACTTAATTACAACTAAAATTTACATCTGTTAAAAATGTTTCAAACAAAACAAAAACATCAAATGCCCTAATAAAATTTAAAAAATAAGGATCATTTAATTTAGCTTTCAAGCCTGCAACATTAAAGGAAATTACATTTAATTTTTTTACCAAAGAACACGCACTTGTCACAAAAGATTTTCGCCGGCTGACGAGATTATCTCAGGATCTTATAGGTGGGGCTGATGTCTTCATTTCGAATGCCGGTGCAGCCACAATAGTAGATCCTTCGCCACCAGACAGGATATTTGGCTTCTTGACAAAATAGTTACTCGGAAGAGAGTTAGAGTGCACACAAGTTATAACATTCGACAAATCAGAGCCAGTAATTTCGTTAAGCTTTTCAATACCTGCAACATTACCGAATCTCAGACCATCATTAAGTGACCACCCGAATACATGAGAACCTACAAACAGCTTATCCACACTTACTGTGATCTTAATATTCAAATTCATTCATAAAATTTCCTTTCTAACAAAAATAACTTCATATTCTTCCTTCTAACATTTTCCGGAAGGTCATTAACGATCGTAAAACCAGTTCCTTTGAGAAGATTAGCAGAACGCAAAACTATAAGTTTATCTTCATAGCGAACAAATGAAGCCACTAACGCTCTACTAGGTAGATCTCTTCTACCAAGTGAGGAAACTGATGAGAGGCCAGCGTTAATATCAGTTTTAAGTACCTGAGTACAAAAATCCATGACTAACTTTATCAAATTCGCAATGCCCATCAAACTTAATTCCTCTAAAAATTAAGTTACTCCTACGAGATTTTAATTCTAAGCTTTCTATAGATTTTTCTGTCCTATCATAGATATCTTTAAGATGGACAATTTCGCTTCTAAGAAGTTGATTTTCCTCTTTTAGATTTTTAACATCATTAGAAATAGTATGTAAATCCTCTTTTGTCGCTAAATTAGAGAGTTTGACGTCAAATAAATCATTCATGTTTTGCATAATAGCCTTAGTTAAATCAAATTTTAATGCAGTAAGATCATCCAAATATATAGCAGAAGCCATATTCTTTCTCTTATTTTTACTTAAATACAACTCTGGTGAACTTCTAACTCGTTTTGGGTTATTTTGTGAACCAGTTATTGATGAATAATATATTTTTGGAGGCATTTCATGAATAACAATAACTGGATTGCAATAACAATGATGAAAATAAATGAATAAAATTCAGAAATGAAGAATTGAAGAAATAAATAAGTAAATAAAATAAGAATAAACTGAAACAGTTGCAAAAATTGTAAGCTCTTTATAGAAAAATAAACAGTGATCAGCTGATGGTAACAGTGAAGAAGAAACATTAAAAAGAGACAGAGACAGTATGTGCACTCACTCAGTCAGATGACCAATCTTGTTTACTAGCAGGCGAGTAAGATGTTCCCCTCCCACAAAGTCCAAAAGTTTAATATCGAAGTAGCTGTAGTATTCTTGTTAATTTTTAGCAAAAAATCGTTAATTGTGGAAAATCCACTCGATAGAAATCCTCGAAACTTCACACAGTTAAAAAGCATGTATTGCAGCACACTTCCGCAAAAAACAGAGCCAAAAAGACTTCTAGAACCGTATTAAAAATGATAAAAATCACAGAGCAAAATTAACAGGTCTGTAGTGTAAGACAGCTAAACATCAATCCCCCTAGGTGGGAAGTAACCAATTTGATTCATTTAATGTGCTTCTCCGCTCTTTGGATCCTATGAATCTTTAATGGTTCGGATCCCATTACACTACTGTACCACAATACAGTCATTTCTCTATCTCCTAATCTTGACAGGTACTTACTTATGCTCCCACCCCTTCTATATTTATGTTTTGACAAAGATGGAAAACAGACAAGACTAATAATATCTGGTCGACTCATTGTTCTAACAATCTGGAGGAGGGAATCTGGCAATAGGTAAAGCGTTAGCTACTATTGAGGAGTTGGTACCATAGAGCAGGTCGGCATATATAATGATTGATTTTAGTCAGGTTACTCTTGATTCCTTAAGGAACAGAAACAATCATCTACCCCTTATTGAAGAGGCTAGGGAAAGATTATGGCGTATGAGTGAAGAATGGGCTAGGTCGTCCATTTTGCTTGGGTAAGAGCTCACAGAGATTTGGAAGGCAATGAAAAAGCCGATCAATTTGCAAAAGAAGCTGCAAAATCGTCAACCGTTGGGTATGATCGAGTGCCATCTTCTCTTGTGAAGCGACACATCAAACTGTTGTATGAAGACAAATGGAACCAAGAATGGGTGAATTGCAACAAAGGGGCAACTACAAAACTATTCTTTTCGACTGCCTTAGCAAGACAACGCACCGATCTAAAGTTGACTTATAAACTAACCCAGATTTTCAGCGGTTATGGACGAATGAAATCATATCGGCACCGTTTCCAGATTATAGCTGACCCTACATGTATTTGCTCTGCCAATGCACAGAATGTTCAACACATCATTCTGTACTGCCTTCTATTCTATCGTATAAGAGCAACACTAATTCGGGAAGTGCTTCTGCATGGTTTACTGTGGCCTCCACAACTTAAGGATCTCGTATCAAAAAAGTTCTGAAAGCAGTTTTCTAATTTTATTAATTTAATTAATTTTGATTTGTCAGTTAGTGCTTAGTTTCCTGGTATTTTGCTTTATTCTGTTTTACTATAATCTATAATTTTCATTATGTATTTGTATTATTATTCATCCAACATTCCATTTTAATTATTTTCTTATGTTTTTTTCTTGACTATTATACAGGGTGTTTCAGGGTTAAGTAGCCACTGAAAATTTGAACTAAGGACCTCAAAACAAGAAAAAAATTTCCTATGGCAAACGCTTTGTTTAGGACATATTCACACCTAAAGATTTTCATTGTTATGAATTATTTAGGCATAGTAAATAAATAAAACTTATTTTATTTGTTCTAACTACTTTATTTATTAAATGTAAACATTAACATTCATATTAAATGTTGTTTAAAGTGATTGCCT
>JAAEAF010004550.1:0-28153 GCA_011037195.1 Triatoma infestans | reverse complement strand
AAGTGATAGGGATCCGTGCAGTTAGTTTTAAGAGATATCGTTATAGTATGTTTGTGGGTGTGTGTGTGTGTGAACAAAATATCTGAAACATGAAAAATTCGCAAGAATTGATATTCCGTTTAGATACTACCAGCGCATCTGACCCAAAGTTTTGGGTAAACTTCATCAACCAGAAAAGCGCGGCCTTTGCTGACTAGTTTTTTTTTTTCCAATTTTTCATGATTTTCTGGAAAACGACGATTTTCTTAGTACACTGTCTAAATAGATAAATGCTTATTAGTTTTTATTTGAAACATTTATCTGGAAAAACTGATTTCAGGATGGTTCTGGGGGATCTGTCAGGTTAAAAATTTAAACTGCCACTACAAGCTTTATTGGCTGGGACAATGGGTAGACCCATACAAGTTACGAACTTAGGTATACATCTATAAGTTCTACTACCTTTTATTTTATGGCCAGGCCCCTCACTAAACGTTTGTAAAGCTAAGTGTCAAAAAAGTGTGAAGCATTGGATCTGCTCTGTCTAGTATCAAAGAACTTGCTATTGTATGGTATACGGATGGGTCAAGGACCCTTGAAGGAACTGGGGTCGAAGTGTTTGTCTGAGGAGCAAATAACTTCGGAGCCTATAGGAACGTTTCCCAGCAATCATTTAGGCGCAAATTTACCAACAACACTCGGAAGGTGTGTCCAATTTAACTTCGATCGGATATATCGGAATCAGGAGATTGTAATCATATGCAATTGCCAGGCCACCATTAAAGCTACTGAGTTCGAGGTCATCAGTTCAAAAATGGTATGGAAATGTCTTGGCAAACTCAATGACCTGAGCAGGATTAATAGAGTTACCTTGTTTTTGGTGCCAGGGCATGTTGGCGTGGAAGATAATGAGATGGCCCATACCCTGGCCAGGAAAGGCGCTGCATCTTCCTCTTTTTTGTTTAGATGCATTGATCTTCAAAACAGACGCATTGAACTCTGCTGTAGAATAAATGACCAGTCTCTACGGAAAGGAGGAGGAAGTGAAGAGTGCAAAGCTTTCAGGACTTAAGCAAGCCAAGACTTGCCTGGGCAATTATAACCACAAAAGAACAGAAATGTGCATCAGTTTAAGTAAGTAAAAACAGGCTTACCATGCTGATGGGTTTCTTCATGGGGCATTGCAGACTTCAGGAGGCACCTGAAGAAGCTGGGCCTAGAATACGATAGATAGCACCACTAGATTCTATGGAGAGATGGAGGAGACTCCAATACATCTCCTAAAGGATTGCGATGATATCATCCAGAGAAGATTTGCAAGCCTGGGAATTATGTACTAGAGAACTTTCTCAGATCCTGAGATTCCTTTCTTCTTCTTCTTCTTCTTTCTCCTGTACCAGTATGGCCCTTGAAGGACCTTGGCTTCCTGTAGCAGTTGGTTCCAGACGTTCCTGTCCATAACCTTCCTTCTCCATTGCCTTACTTTCATGTTTTGGAGATCGTACTCACATTTTGCAACCATCGCAGTCGGGGTCTCTCCCTTGGAGGAGTCTTCCGCCTTCATATGCTTCCACGGTGCTCTCTCTCTTTCCATTCTGTAGAGGCGACCTAACCATCGCAATCTTTCCAGCTTTATCACTCCAATACATCTCCTAAAGGATTGCGATGCTATCATCCAGAGAAGACGTGGAAGCCTGGGTATCATGTACTAGAGAACCTTCTCAGATCCTGAGTTTCCTTTACTTTCTCTTTCTCCATTCGTTCGTATCAATTCTCGGATATCGAGTTTTTACCGGAAATATACATTTTTAAGATCACCTGAAATCGAATAAGTTGTTTTTTAGAAATTAGTCTATGTGTTTCTTTGTGTGAATGTGCACGTGTTTGTTCAGACTCAAACTCAAAAAGCAAAAATCGCATAAAGTTCAAATTTGATATTTAGTTGAAGTGCCACCACCAAAGTCATCTGACAATAAAGTTTTGGTTAAAAATCGATCAGCCGAAAACACGACTTTACTAAATGGTATTTTTCAGTTTTTTTGAGATTTTATTCGAAAGCGGGCTTCAACAATTTTCTTTAAACTTAGTAATATCAACTACAACTTTACAAAAGTGCTACAACTTTTATTTCAAACATTTCACCGTGGGTTTTCAGTTATTTATCCATTCATTTAAGGATATTGTTGAAGAAAAATGCTTTATGTTGCCAAAATTCCGAGTTTGTAGTAAATTGGTTGACCGGATGTGCGTTTTTGCTGAACAATTTTTCATTTTTCAACTATTTTCTCTATGAAAACACTGGTGCATTATAACTGTACATGCAGAGACCTATCACTTAAAAAGCCATTTAAGGAAGGTTTTGATGTAGGAGAAGGTTATGCTTTCCTCACAAATGTATGTCAAAAATGTCGTAGAAGCTTAAGAATCTTCCATTCGTTAATAGTTAATTATAATTATGTAAATTTTATTAAGAGAAAATGTTTTACATCAAATTTTAATATTTTTTTTCTCTAAATAACATGGAATAATAATGGGCTCATCCGGAAAGATGATGTGTTAACACCGTTATTAGTTACCAAAATATTACTGTCCTATAATTTATGATTTATTTTCATTTACATCAGTAACATGTGACTGGAGTTAAATGTCTAAATGAAATCTGTAACTAATTATATTGCCGAAAATAAACAATCTAAATCTGTCTGTATTCGTCAAATATTATTTTACACTACGAACATTCAACCTTACAGAATGACCTATATTTTTCTAGTTTAATGAATGATTGCCAGATTTCATTTTACACATTTTTAATTTGTGTATTTTATTATTATTATTATTTTTTTTAATTAAAGTTCAATATTTAAAGAATTTCAACTCGATTAAAAAAAAAAGAAAGTTAGGAATAACTTATACGTAAGTGAATTGAAGTACTAGGAAAAGTTATCTTTATGTTCTGATAACCTTCATTATTAAAAAAATTTGTTTCCATAGCCCTACTGTAGAACCCGGAAACATTATCTCTACTTCCTTAAACAGCAAACTTCCTTTCGATGATAACGGCTAACATTATTTTTTCGAATATAAAGTTTCTTTAGAGAATGTTTTTTTTATTTTCTTAGGAACTTTTGATGGTATTCATTTTTTACTTTATTTTTGACCGAAATGATTTGAGCTTTCGTTGATCTCACTATAAAAATTATTAAATATGATTCATATTTTATTTTTTAGTATAATAAAAGATTTTCCCTTCGGTAAAAGTTTTTTGCTATAGCAATCTTTGTTTTTAGAAAATCAAACCGGGAATAATAGTCATTATTATTATTATGCAAGACTTCTTAGTGTTAAAAAAAAAAAACCACTGGAATGACTTCTTTTGTGAGAAATCCAAGTACGAAACAAGTCAGATCCTTGGAGATTGATGACATGCCTTGATCGGTTTAAGAAGGGTTGTGGATTGTGGCATCACATTTCATTCTAATTAATATTATTGTAAATAATAGAATGATATAATAAAAACTGAAATAACACTTAACGAAGGATAACATAACCCCCAACTCTTCCCCCCAAAAAAACCCCTCTTAAATGAATTTTCTCCAAAAAAATGTTTTAAATAAAAGTTGTAACTCTTTATATTTGTCAGAGACATTTTCCGTGGTAGCCTGCTTCATTTTGTGATTCATCGACCGGTTTCGGACGTTCGCCCATTTTCAGGATGCGTTTTTCAGACAGTGTGACAACACAGACTTGCACAGAGCCAATTCACTTTACACACTGACTGGTGTTTTTAATTGTATTTCACCGGTCGATGACCACAAAAAGGAAGCAGGCTACCACGGAAAATGTCTCTGATGCTTTCCAGTTCTGCGGAACCAACCACGACCACAACTTTATATTTTTGTAGTTAATATTCTAAGTTTAAAGAAAATCGTTGGAGCCGTTTTTTGAGAAAATCACAAAAAAATTTAAAAAAAAACAAAAAATACATTCAATAAAGTGGCATTTCCGGTTGATGGATTTTGTTCGAGTTCTTTGTGTCTAATGCGAAGGGTAGTACTTAAACGGAATATCAAGTTTAAGCTTCCTGCAACTTTTCGTTTTTGAGTTATGCTGACCATATCACACACAGAAGTATACGATTGCAATACTTCCTGTTACCAAAACAGTAAGAGAAAGTAAAAATGTTTTTTAGCGAATGGTGGTCGGTGTTTGTGTGAAACAAATTATCTGAAAAAAATATAAATTTGCAAGAAGATAACTTGGTAATTCGTTTAGGTATAACACCAGCGTATGTGAGACGTAAGTTTTGGTCAAAATCCAGCAACCAGAAGTGCGGCGTTACTGAATGTTTTTTTGTCTTCAGTTTTTGCTGATTTTCTTAAAAATGACTCTAACGATTTTTTTTTGTAAATTTCGTATATTATCTACTTATATAAATTAGAATTAGAATGCTGCAGGGGGGACTAAAATCCAGGCACCGCAGCCTCCCATTGAGGCTTATTGTGCCAACCCCTCAAACCTAGTAGCGGAAGCCTCCCCTCTTCATGAGGTCCAAAACCTTCCCCACCAGTCCCTCCTGAAGCACAATTTCCTCCGGTCTCAACGTGCCGAAGAAGATCTCGTACCTCAGTCTGCCGATTGCAACGCAATCAAACATCAGGTGAGAGGCCGTCTCCTCCTCCTCCTGACACAGTCTGCACAAGGGCTCTACATCCACTAACCCCACCTTGTGTAGATGTTTTTTGAACCTGCCATGCCCAGTAAACAGGCCCGTTATCAGAGAAATCTGATACCTGCTTAGACCTAGGATGTATCTGGTCCTTCTTTCACACAGCTCTGGCATAACCATTTTGCCGTGTTTCGCTCCAGTACTCAGCCTCCAGTATCGGTTATGTTCCCTCCGTGTCCAGTCTCTCAGAGCCGCTCTTACCATACTTTTGGCCATCCCTAGAGCAGGTTCAAAGCTCCCTAGAGCATTCGCTCCCTCCCTGGCCAGTTGGTCGGCTATTTCGTTTCCTATGATCCCCTTATGCCCCGGCACCCATACTAGCAAAACTTTGTTGTGCCGGGCTAATGCCTCCAGGGAGTCTCTACTCTCCCTGACCAAAGGGGAGGTGATTCTGAACGCCCGAAGAGCGTTCAGTGCAAACTTATATAAATACTTATCATTTTTATTTGAAACATTTACCCGGGAAAATTTATATTTTGGTAGGGTTCTGTGGAAACAGTTGCGTTTAGCTTTTCTCTAAAGTACCATTTGAGTACATTATATATGGTTGTACCACTTTTTCTTTTTTTCTTGGCGACACAACTCATGAAGAGCCAAAGCTTGCCAGGCGGCGATTTAAATGGGGGGCGTTCGGTAAGCACGTCGCAGTTCCCACGCCTTCGCTATCTAGAGCGCTACTTTTTAGTAGCTTCCCAATTTTTATCACGATGCTGGGTGAACACTGGCTTTGCCCTCACGGGAAATCGAACCCTGAATTCTTGCACGATAGGCTAGTGCGCTAGCCACTAGACCAACGCGTGAGGACATGGTTGTGCCACTTAGAATTCCAAAATTTGAAGAAAAATCAGTCTCCCGGAATAGAACTTTTACAAAATAAGTTTTGTAATTGTTGGAAATTTTCATATTATTTGACAAATTCTTTAAAAAATGTCAAGATTGGAAACACTTTAAAAAAGTAATTTATGAGCAGACTACTAGTTATAAAAATCTTTCTTCGAATTTCACTAGATCTTTGAGTATTCTACTTCGTTCCCTACCACACTAACATATTGTTTTGGTCTTATATTTTTTCTCAATTATTCCATCCTACTATAAATTGTTCTTGCGATAGAGATACAATTGTTGTTTTTTTAAACAATTTTTGCTTGTAAGAACTAATTCAATAACTATCTCACATTCTTCTCTCCAAATGAATGGTATTGGTTTACCACAAAAAAATATCTACATTACCTTTTAATGACAACCTAATAAACATTTTTATTTAGTACAGTTTTCTTTAATACACCCAATCAGCCGGAAGTGCGTTTTTATTGATATTACTTTCTCTTACCCCCCCTAGTAAGAAAGAGGAAGTGCTGTAATCGTGTCAAATTTTCACCGGAAATATCCATTTTGAGGTCCCCTGAGTCCAAAAAAGTGGTTTTTAGAAAATGGTGTGTGCATGTGTGTATGTATGTGTATGTGAACAGCATAGCTCAAAAATGAAAAACCGTAGAAAGTTAAAACTTGATATTCCGTTTAGGTATCACTATGGGATCTAAAAATACATTATCTGTGAAAATTCCTCAACCGGAAGTACCACTTTACTAGTTTTTTTTTGGTGGGGGGCGATTTTCTCAAAAATGGCTTAACGATTTTCTTGAAACTGATAATCAATTTTCCCGGAAAAACTTTAATTTTAAGTGTACTTTCAGGGAAGGGTGATTTACGGCTTCTCTAAGTGCTATATAGTTGAATATATAATTTTTCATACTCCAAATAAATGAATTAGAATAAATAGTTGCCAAAATTCCGAGTTTTGAGGAAATTAGTAAAACGGAAGTGCTTTTTACTGAACAACAGTTTTTTTTTTCAGTTTTCGACGAATTTCAAAATTTGGTGTCACTAACTATTATTATTATTCGCGAAAGGGGAGGGCAAAACCCTACGCTATCCAAAGCCCCCCAGGGCCCATATAGCTACCCCTAAAGAATAACAACCACTGGGTCTAGAATACAAATCCAGGCCCAGGATTCAACCATCTAAGTTTCACAACAGACCGAACAAATCGGACCAAAACCTTAAAAGGACACAGCTTAAGATCCTCTACCGACATCCTATTCCGGCCGAAGTTCCTAAACCTAATCTCCTCACAACCCAAACAATTCGTCATCAGATGCATGGGTGTTTCCTCCTCAGTTTCACAAACTCTACAAAAGGGGTCAGGCACAAGTCCCATTATATAGAGATGCCTCCTTAAACCACAATGCCCAGTGAGGAATCCAACCAGATACCTGAGGGAGGTCCGTGAAAGACATCGGACCCCACTGCTCAAAGCTCCGCTCCGGGCCCCCAATGAGCATTTTAGACTGCCGACAACCCACTGCACTCATCCATAAGGATGAGTGCTGTGAGGTCATCCACGTCTGAAAGCCCGACAAACATGTGTCAGAAGACACACCAACAGCAGCTCTGGACCAATGAAAGGGAGAGAGGCACCTAATTTGGCAAACCTATCCACCTCCTCATTCCCAAAAATTCCCATATGACCTGGAACCCAGACCAGAAGCACATCCTTTAATGAAGAAAGATCTTCCAGTCTTCTAGAACATTCCAACACCAATCTGGAAGTGAAGACACATGAATTAAGCGCCTTCAACGCAGCCTGGCTATCCGAGCAGATACAAACACCTTTTAAATTAGTGTTACGCACCCTCTCATCCAAAATACAGCAAAGAATTGCATAAACCTCAGCCTGGAAAACGGTGGCCCACTCACCAAGAGGCGCTACCAAATGATCTCCCGTCTCAAAATAGACGGCAGCCCCAGACCTACCATCCATCCTGGAACCGTCCGTGTAGCATCGGAGATAATTCTCAGGAATCACAGCAGACGGACCCAGGGTTAACCAATCTTCCCTAGAAGGCAACCTAACCCTGTAGGAATGACCAAAGACAAAAGTTTTCAGATTCCTATCAGAAGGGAAACCTGTAATGGGAATCCTTAAAAGCATCTCACGATAAATGGTAGAATGACCATATCGCTTACCCTGCCAAAAACCTGCCTGTTTAATTCTATAACAGGCTTTCATTGCCTGGTTTTTCACCTCCACAAAGAGAGGTGGAATCCCTAACAAAGTCTCCATAGATGCGGTCGGTGTAGTCCGAAACGCTCCAGTCACCGCCAGACAAGCCAAGCGTTGGACTTCTTCCAACAGCTGCCTAGCGGATCGTGTTTCAATGCGACGCCACCACACCAAAGCCGCATATACCAATCTAGGTTTAATGACCATGCAATAAATCCAGAACATCATCTTGGGAGTGATTCCCCAATTCTTACCAACAACTCTTCGACATTGCCAAAAGGAGATTATCGCCTTTTGATGTTGTGTCTTAACATGCTCCGACCAGTTCAATTTACTGTCGAGAACTACCCCAAGGAACTTCACTGATTTGCTAACCTGTATGGAAGTACCTAACAACCTAGGAGGTGTAAAACCTACTATCTTCCTTCTATGAGTGAATAGAATTGCCTGGGTCTTCATAGGATTAATGGAAAGACCCTTATCCTGTGCCCAACAATATACCATATTAAGGGCGCTTTGCATTAGGTCCGAAATAGTGGACAAACAGCGCCCTAACAATAAAATGACACCATCATCGGCATATGCTTGCACATAAAATCCCGATGAATTCATCCTAACCAAAAGGTCATCCATGACGACGCACCACAACTTTGGTGAGAGACAACCCCCTTGAGGGCACCCTCTCCCCGCTTGTACTATCATGGTGCGCCCGCCAAGGGAAGCCTGTATAACCCTACTCCTAAGATAGACACCTATCCAATTGATTAAGACGGGATGTATACCTTTTCGTACCAAGGCATCTTCGAGAGCATCAAACGATACTCTGTCAAATGCCCCCTCAACATCAAAGAAACACCCTAGGGCATATTCTTTTATTTCCAAAGCAGATTCTATCCTACCGACGAGACAATGCAATGCAGTCTCTGTCGACTTACCCACAATATAAGCATGTTGGTTAGGATGGAGTGGATGATCCCTTAATGGGCCATCAGTAATATACCTATCCACCAACCTTTCCAAAGTTTTCAAGAGGAAAGACATAAGACTAATGGGTCTAAATGCCTTGGGGTCGGAGTAGTCATTTCTTCCCGGCTTGGGAATAAAGACTACCCTTACTTCTCTCCATAATGTTGGTACATAACCAAACATCAAACATCCTTTAAACAATCTTAACAATACCTTCGTCAGCACGTCCCCACCCTTTTGCAACAGACAAGGATAAATCCCGTCCGGTCCAGGTGACTTGAAAGGTGAGAAACTTTGTACTGCCCACCTGACTCTATCCTGTGTAACTACCCCATCTAAGGTGGATACATCTTCAAGGTTCCATCTCCTTCCACACACCAAAGACGAAGCAGCATTCAAACCAATATTATCCGGGAAGTGAGTATCAAGCAAAAGCTGCAGTGTCTCCCCTTCCCCCCCTGTAAAGGAACCATCAGGGTATCGTAGGGTACCTAACTGACTGTCCCTATCCTTACTAAGAATCCGTACCAATCTAGATGATTCCTGGAACGAATTTATATCCTCACAAAAGGATCTCCAGGAATTCCTCTTGGCTCTCCTCAGAGCATATTTATATGCTCTTTTAATACTGTTATAACTATCCCATGATTCCGAAGAATCAGCAAGGACAGCCTTCCTGTATGAGCCCCTTACCTGTCTCCTTAGTTTTTCCAACGAAGAGGACCACCAGGGGTTCTTACTACCCTTAACCACCTTGGGAGGACAAGACTCCTCGAATGAGGATCTGATATGTTCATGAAGAATACCAGCCTCCCTTTCCAATTCCTCTATACCATCAGGGGCTTCTGATTGGATAGTCAGTTTATCTTCAATAATTCTAGAATATAAACCCCAATCCGCCCTCCTAGGATTCCTATAACTAGCCAGGGTAATTGGATCAATCCCCAGACTAAACCTAATCATCCTGTGATCGGAGATGGAAGCCTCAGGACTCACCCTCCAATCTTTAATCAGACCACTAAAATTCCTAGAAGCAAGGGAAATATCAATAACCTGTCTTCTAATCCTAGTAACAAAAGTGGGTTCAGTACCCCTATTCAGGACCTCTAATCGCGTGCCCACCAGGAAATCCATGAGAGCGCGACCCCTACCATTGGTGTCGCTGCTACCCCAGACGACATGATGCGCATTCGCGTCACACCCTATTATAATAGGTATGTCATTGGTCTCCGAATACTGAACCAAACCCATGAACTCCTGAGGAGGAGGAGAGGGGCCATCATAGGGGAAGTAAGCCGAAGCCACAACTACGTCGCGACGACGCCCACCAACCCCCAGACCAACCCTCACCGCCACCAAGTCCCGACAGCAGAACTGTCGAAGCAGGACAGCGTCGACACCCCGACTGGCAAAAATACATGCCCTAGGAATGTCCCCGCCATCCGCCACGAATAGTCTGCCATCAACCACACTCAGTCCTCGAACCAAACCTTTAAAGGCATAAGGTTCTTGTATTAAAATAAAATATGTATGCAACTTAGCAATACAGCGGCATAAGTTAGCCGTTGCATCTTTGCTATGCTGCAAGTTAATTTGTATCATCTCTACCCTGTCAACCGCCATAATCACAAGTCAACATCGGAAGAGTTAGATCCTAATAAAACACGGGTAGGAAACAGATAGGTGAAAAACAAAACAATAATAATAATAATAATAACAATAGTAATAATAATGATAATAATAATCACCACCTACCTTATTTGCTGCCATCTTGGTCAGCCCTACCTGTATCCTGCGCCATTGCCTCAGAAGAAGTGGTAGGAGCATCCTCATCTTCCTTCTTCAACCTGATGAAGAGCCTGCCCATCTCAAAGAAAAGACGGAAGTCAACTTCCTTCAACGCCTGGACAGAAGCATCATCAATCCTGTAAGCCAAGGATACTCCTTTCTCGACTTGTTGTCGATACACGTTCCTCCATCGGCTTACATCCAAATTATTTTGGAAGGCAAGACCTTTCAGCACTTGTTCGCTGGTATGCTTGCCCTCTGGAATAAACATAGAGATCCTAGCCATAGTAGGGACCTCAGACGCCTTCATAAGCTTGAAGTGCCTTCCCTCCCAACCAGGCTTAACGTTCTCCAACACCCAGTCAAATGTTGCCTGATCAAAGCAGGCCAGAAGAAACCAGCCCTCAGAGACCATGCCCGACTGAATAAATTTCAGTCTGCATGACTGTTCCTGTATGGCTTTCCTAACGATGGCGAGCATCCCCCTTCTGATGACAGAAGCGTCATCTTCAGAGAGAGGCTCGGAGGGATCGCTGCTGGTTATGGCCAGAAACAGCTTTCTCTCCGCCTCCGTTATCTTGGGCTTTTTACCTGCCGGCTGGATTCCAGGCGGCGTGTCCCCCGGGGTTCTGGATCTTTTTTGAGCCCCAATAGGTATATCCTCAGCTGGTGCAGATGCAGGTTGAGCAGATCTCATCCTCTTCGCACGCCTTTGCCTGTATCTTCCACTAAGCTTCTTCTTCTGCTCAGTTGCCTTAGACACCTTACCAGAAGTTGGCTTAGCTTCCTTTTCCTTCGCAGAGGAATTCGCAGCAGCCGTGGCCGACGCAGAATTGCCTCGCTTCTTTCCTTTGACCACGTGCCATTCATCTCCGCAGGTGGACGAGTCCTCCGCAGCGACTATTGGCGCGCTCTCCTCCAGAAGCAGGTTCTCCATACTCCTGGAAATACTATCCAGTTTCCCCCCAAGTGCATCCGAGCCCTGGTCGCCCAACCCTAGATGCACAGAGGAGTTTCCCCCACCACCGATGACCCCCTCCTCTAAGGGGCCCTCGGCTGACGATTTTACTTCATTTAAATCCATAAATTAAGTTAAAAATTCATCTCCGGAGCTCTCCACCCTCCACGGAGCCTCACAAATTGGGACGCTATAAAGAAGCGCCAGAGCTACCCCAGAGATATAGCGCCCAGGGATTGTGAGCCAAGGCCCACAATACCCAGGAGCTCACCCATGCGTATTTTACGCTAGCCGATTGACCAGAGCTGGGTTAGGCTCTGGCCGCCTGTTTAGCGGAGTCCGGAACCAAAGTGGTGTGTTGGACTGCCAGGCCCGCTGAGGTAACTTGCCTCTAGCGTGAACCTGCGCCCTCAACCACCAGGACTTCCTTTCCCCACGACACAGGTATCCACACACGGCAAACATGTGGGTGGCACCAGCACGTGCCACTGGCGTGTAAAACTGTAATTGTGTAAGTGTTTAATGTTAAGGCGTTTAGGTGTAAGTGATGCAGTATGAATTCCCCCAGAGGCTCCGCAGCAAAAGAATTCACTGCAAGAGATTCAGGCCGCACATAAATTATGGCGACCCAAACAGAGGGCGGAAGAAAAGAAAATCTCCACCTACTCACACTCCTAAAGGGAATACCACTGCATTTGTTAGTCTGTAATTGTAGCTGAGGTACGTGGGAGTGCTAGGTTCCCAAATAGCCCGAGGGCTACCCTCTGCGTTCGCCATCCATCTTGGCCACCTACGCTTCCACCAAAGTGGAGCGCAGATGTTACCAGAGCCAGCGACGAGGACGCGATGGATAGGCTAGTATGAGGTTCCGCGACGGGATAGCCGTCTCGTGAAACATAGGGAAGTTTCGCCCTATGTGAGTACGAATACTCCCTCATACCTTTGGCTCCGTCACTAACTATAAATTTGTCAATTATAATTTTGGAGAACTAGAATAAGAGAAAGTTGTGTGAGTGTTTCACACCAGATTTTTTTTTTTTTTTTCTACGATTTTATCCCTAAAAAAGACACTGACGGATTTCATTAAGTTTCGTATGTTAACTATGAATACAAAGATCTATCACTTTTATTGCCGAGAAAGTGCATCTAAAGAAGTTTTGTATGATGGGGAGAGTATGGTTTCCTCAAAAAAAGACATTTTATTAAGTTTACATTCTCCAATTGGAAAATTGATGTAAGAAGACAAAGTTATAAGTTTGAAGAAAATTTATCACTTAAATATTGTAAGAAGTTTTTACAAAAGTATACAATGATCTAATTTGATCAACACTCGGAACAGTTCAACAAAAAAAAGTCAAGTTTATCATTGAACGGACGTTCAATGTTAAACAAATCGCTCAAAAAGTGAACGATTATGTTACGAAAATTATCTGACACAATGATTACAATACGCTAATTTATATAGTTTATTTCTAAAATATTTTTAAGATTGATAATTTCTTTATTTACTAATCATAATTGAGACGTAATTTTTTAAAATCTTCAAAATCTATACAGTAAACTCCCGATTATCCGTGTGCGGATCATCCGGTTTGCGGTTTATCCGTGCTTAAATTTAATTTAAAAAATTCAAACCATGGATCAAGAAGGAGTTATCTCATTAATAAAACGATATTACCACAATGACCTTATTAAAAGCCTTTTCAATGAAGGGGTGATGATTTGATTAAATTTTGGGGAAAAAATGACAATACTGGATGCGATAAGTGGTATAAATTAATCTGGAACAAAATAAAGCCAATAACACACGTTCGATCATGGAGGAAAATTCTACCAAATATAGAAGGTGATTTTTTTTGTATTCTATCGAGCCCGAGACAAGTGAAATAGTATCTGAAATGAATGAACTAATGGTAAATTTAGATGGATTTGAAAATGTTGATGGAGAAAATATTGTAACGTTTTTCCCTTTAAAAAACTAGCTACTGCAACTAGTTTTAAGTGGGTTCGTATAGATAAAATACACTAAACTTCAATAAAGAAAACACCAATTTATTGTTATACACAATAAATTACAAAATACAACACTTAATAATAATTACTTCACAGTTTAAACCACAAAAGTTCACTTTATTCACTTTTTATACACTTTCCACGAACGTACACTTCGTTTGTAACTGGAAAACTCTCTCAACTCTTTGTGGTTCCACTATTTATACCGGTGGAGAAGAGTCTGGAACTTTCTCGATTCTTCTACAAAGAGCTAAAGGTATGCGCCGCCAGCACTTCCTAGCGGCCACTAGGAGAACTTGAGGTACCTGCTTTCTCTCCTAGATGGCACCAGTGGCTGCGTTACAATATTGATGAGTGGTTAGAAAACATGATTCATGTGATGGAGGTTTTCAAATAATGAGTGAGGCGTATATTATTTCCGATCTCATACAACCAGAAGAGCAAGAGAATGAAGCTGAAAGTGGAGAAGAAGAAATTATCAATCGCATTATTCTCAAACACGGCCCTGAATTCTGTTGACACTGTTGGATTACATCGAGTATAAAGACATAATAGCTCTTAGAAAAATTCGAACTGATATTAAAAAAATCATTAAAAGATTCCCGCAAACAAACCAAAATCATAGATTTTCTTAATAATAATGAGCATTAAACATGTTAAAATAATTGTCTGCCTTAGAAATGTATAAATGTTGTATTTTAGAAATAAATAATTATATTCGGATTATCCGTATTTTTCGATTATCCATGCCGCCTTTCCCTACCATTAGCCCGGATAATCGGGAGTTTACTGTATTTAATTGCTAGTAAATCTAATAATATAATTTATAATTATACGATTATATTTATAATTTTAAATTTTTATTCATATCCAAAATGATTGGGTGTAATTTATATGCGTTAATTAAACTATTCTTATTTTTTTCAGCTTTTCAATATAACTAATAGCTTTCCATAAATCAATTGCTCCAATTTTTCAAGTGAAACCAAATGAACTACTACAACACCAATTGAAAAGAATTTGCTGACAGTTAACTAACTAATGTATACAATCTGCTGTAACATAATCTAAGAATACGCGTATCCTCCAAGTGAAATACTAACCATCCATCAATCTTTTAAAAAAACTTCAAATTCGAAATGGATCTTATTGAAGCATTTGAAGTTATTTTTGAGAAGCTGGTAATAAAGTTTTAAACAAAAATCGTAGGCAGTATAAAATTCTCTGAACTAGTGTTTTATAGATCGGCAAGTTACTTAGAAATCTATAATTATTATTATTTTTTGTTTAAATGAAAAACCTCTGCTACTACAAATTGAAACTGAAGATTAATAGTTGAAGATAGAATGTTCATTAGAGTGGTCTTTCAGGATTTGACACCGCTAACAGTACATCATTTGTCTAACAGTGATGTTTAAAACAATAATGGTAGTTGCAATGTAATAAATTACTAACGATTACTAAAGACGACTAAAAACACAAAAAAGAATATTATGATAGCATAAACACATTTTGCACAAATAAAAAGAATGATAGCAAAAATATGAATGATGGTTGTATGTGTAAATAATGGCG
Organism: Triatoma infestans; assembly: GCA_011037195.1. NCBI lineage: Eukaryota > Metazoa > Arthropoda > Insecta > Hemiptera > Reduviidae > Triatoma > Triatoma infestans. Next base: position 13,084 of record JAAEAF010004550.1, on the reverse strand, counting down.
GATATGAATAATACTGTAATTACACATTGAATTAAATAAAGTAACATTGACCCAGACATTCTTGTAGTAATTACGATCATTTAGATATAGATAAGAGAGAGAGAGAAAAAAAAATAACACAAGTTTAGTAAAGAACTGTAATTTAGCTTTCGTAAATAGAATAAAAAAAACTTAGTGAATTACTTTCATGATGATATTCAGCAAAATATTGTATATTTTAATTGATAAATAATAAGAATATATTACTGCATAAAGTGAATGTATTAATTAATATAAAAAAATTATAAATATATGCAACCAGTCAGTCTCAGCAGCATGGTAATGATCAGATGACTCATTCAATGTCATTCCCCCTTCGGTTCTCAATTATTTAAATAACTCTTTCATTAAAAAAAAAAGTTGACAATGAATTTATTATTAAATGAAGTTCTTGAATATGTTCCTTTCTTTTTGCATTTAATTTTTTTTTTTTTTAACTACTTCGAAGAAAATTTATCTTAGAACTGGAAGAATTCGCAGAGTTATGAGAGTGTTTCACATGAAGTTTTTCCTATCTTTTATTCCTGATAAGAAGAAGTAATGCTTGTCAAATTTTACGAAATTGAGATTTACCGGAAATAGATGTTTTAAGATCTCCCCTGAGTACGATAAAAAAAAAATTCTAGCCAATGATCTGTGTGTACGTAAATGTGTGTGTTTGTGAACAAAATATCTCAAAAATAAAAAAATCGCCGGAAGATTGAAATTTGGTATTCCGTTTAAATATTAACACGAAGAAAATCCATCAACCGGAAGTGCAACGCCCCTGAATGTTTTTTCAATTTCCCGCGATTTTTTCAAAAATGGCGCCAAGGATTTTCTTCGATCTCACACACACACACAATTACTTCTCTTTTATTTGTAACATTTTCCCGGGAAAATTTATTTTTTGAGGTTTTTTTTGGGGGGGGAGGGACAGTAGCTTTTAGCTTTCCTTTAAAATATCACTTTATTACTTCAGTGCATGATTGTGCCATCTCTATATTATTAATATACATTAGAATATTGCTAGTATTCCAAATTTGATGGAAATCGGTTAACCGGAAGTGTTGCGATGTTATAGAATAGGTTTTTTTTGAGTTGTTTTTATGTATATATTCCACCATTTCTATACTTAGTCCGAGGTGGTGGGCATTATTGAATGCTGCCGCCTTGTGGGGGAGTGGCAGGGAGAGATTAAAGAGGTCCGGATATTCTCCGATAGTCAGGCCGCACTGAGGGCTCTGAGCAAGCCATGGTGGAGCTCGAAACTAGTGGGAGAATGTAGGAGAAGGCTTAACGCCTTGGCTCGGAGGGGTAAGGTGCGTCTCTATTGGATACCTGGACATGCGGGAATAGAGGGCGGATCAGTTGGCTATGGAGGGGTCATCATTACCATTTTGTGGTCCTGAACCAGCCCTTGCCGTCACTAAGAGGTTTCGTGATAAACAGATTAGACTGTGGGAGACGAGAGTCTTGGAGAAATGGTGGGGGGGAGGCAGGGGTGCCTCCAAGCTAAAAGATTTATAAAAGGAATTAAGCAGGGAGTTTCTCCTTCCCTTAGTAGGTCAAGTCTGAAAACCTTGGTGGGGGTAGTGACTGGACACACTTGGGTGTCTAAGCACTTGTTTAACATAGGGAGAACGTCTAGTCCTCCCATTTGTCAGAACTACGACGACGGAGTTAGGGAAACTGTGTACCACTATTTATGTCAGTGTCCCCGTTTCGCTGGTACTAGGTTTGGCGTATTTGGGAGGGCACCGCTCTCGCAGGATTGCCTGGGCGAGTTGGAGTTAAAGGATATCTTGGGATATTGTAGACTGACCGGTAAACTACCGGGGGAGACTATTTAAGGGGATCATATGGGGGGGCATCGGGGGGATAAAAGCCATATAGGCTTAGGTCCCACGCCACCAGGCACCCGGTATAATAATAATAATTTCTATACTTATGTTAGGACAATTGAAAATTTTGAAGTTTAAAAGAAATTTGTCAATTTTACGATAGTAACAAAGACCAGTAGGAGAAAATTGTTTGAGTGTTTCGCATTAGATTTTTTTATTTTTTTTGGTTTCATAATATTTAGGTAAATCTTAAACTGTTAATCACGTCAGACGATAGCAAGAAATGTTGATGTTGAAAATGATAGGCAAAATTCATTACTTGAATTTTACGCAAATTTAATTTTATGAACTATCTGAGGAGAAAAAAGTATATTGTGTGGATAGAGTGAAGAATGGTGATCTTGGTAAGGCTGTAGCATTGTAGCGTTGGCTGATGTGAGTAGTGTGGTTAGTTCCATCTCTTGCTAAGGTCTAACGGTCGATTAGCTTTGAGAGCTGTGTTGCTTTTGTAATGGGAATCGGAATCATTAAACATTCATAGGATTCGAAGAGCGGAGAAAAAGATAAAAATGAATCAAAAAAGTTAGTTATTCCCCACCTAGGCCAGACTAGGAAGGGACAGTTCTATTCATATACATAGAGGACAGCAGTACAGTTCAGAAGAGTTTACGACCTAGTTTACAACTAGTCAGCAACCTTCTAATCATTCTGCCAGTCTGTCTCTATATATAAATCTCCCTAACTACTACCTAACTTCTATTGTAAAGTCCTTGCAGTTTGTGTTTCTCCACTCTTCGGATCCTATGACCCTTTAATGATTCGGATCCCATTATATAAGCAATACAGCTCTTAAAGCTCATTACATTTACTAAATAACCGTCAGCTCTTGAATGTTTGACAGGCTATTTACTTCTTGAACACTTGTTTAGACTTCTTCAAGTATCGTTTGTTAATCTTTCAAGGTTGATCATTGAGACCTTGACTAAGTCCTCAGATTGCCGGACTTTTATTCAAACTTCACCTAGTTCTTAGTGGGAGCTAAAGAGAGCTACGAGGAATCTGGCTCTCAAGATTGTAACCCATTTGTCCAAACAGTGCTGTAGACTTGACAAAGATGGATTAAGACTCGCTGAAGGTGTATATGTAGTGGCGACGCTACCGCTGTATATCGACCAGCAATATAAAGTTTGATATCCCCTGATGCTCGCTGTAATGAACCACCTCATCAGAAGATTCATTCCATTAAAATGGCTTACTTAACAAGTGATGTTGTCGGTAAAGAGAGAATACCGGAGGCCGATAGACACTGATAAGGCTCCAGGGGTTGTGAGAAGCACAATCACAGACAACAGATCATTCAGATCGCAGTAATTTTGACTAAATTGTTTTTAAGAAGCTCCAAAAAAAACTGGGAAATAACAATTTAGTAATGTGAATTTTCCAGTCTGATATGATCGCAGTACCTCCCTCCAAAAACAGAATTAGAAAAAGTTTTGTGTTATTTTATTTCACATAATTAGGAAGTTGCAACAAGTACAATACAAAAAGATGTAAACAAAGTGATTGTTTAATTCAATAAATGATTTTAGTAATGTTGAATAGATTCATTTTTTGGCGTGGATTACTTTTCTGCTAAAGAATGCTGTGCCTCAAGGTTGAATTTTTAGAACTTGACTTTAGTTTTCGTATGCCTGTCTGAAGAATATTATGTTATACTTACAAATTTGGAGACAGACTTTAGCATTTTAATAAAATTTCTACAAGTGAAGATCTCAAAAAACGAAGAAAAGAAAACAATGTAATTTATGCAGATGTGTTTATGTCTGAACTGTAATTAAGTCAAAAAGAATAATTAATTACTAGAAGCTCAGATTTATTGTTCTATTAGGTAGGTTTTAATTAAAGCCGTTCTTTGGGCAATTATTTACTATCTTATTGATTCAGTATTCTTCAAATTGACCCGGTAAATATGACTTTAACGATTTTCTTTAAACTGAACACATTACAGGGATTGCTGAAGGTGCTCTAAACAATAAATAATTTTGTAGATCATCCTTAATAGAATACCATAAAATTGTAATTACAGACAAATACATGTTTAATAGCCATGTAAACGACGATAAAATAGTTATTACAGATAGACTAGAAATGAATGTGGGCGCTAGGATAGTAAGAGGTAAGTGTAATGGAGACAATTTGCGAAATTACTTTGGAGGTTGATACTTCTTAATAGACAATTTAATACTCCAACTATCATCATAGATAGGATGACCTTCCACTGCTCTACGCTCTATTCCATATTAATTCATTTCAATTCCCTTGAAGGTAATATTCTGTCAATTTATAGTTCTGTGGCGCTAATTATTAATATTATTCTGGCGCTTCACAATTGAGGAAATTAAATGTAAATGTTTCCACTTATTTATATAAATTTAGCAAAAAAAAAAATATTCTAGCAGCTGATTATTAGTGAAGTATTAATATTTAATCAACCTTTGTTTTAATTAATAAACTAACACATCAATCTCCTTTTCATCCTAACTAAAATATTAGAAAGACTCCTTCTTTTATGCTTTCTAGAAATTTCCGAAACTATTAAAATTATCCCTAACCGTCAATTCGGTTTTTCTCTTTTGCTCGTCAATTCAGCTTCGACTTGTTGACACCATTGCCATATCTCTTGAACGAACATAAGTAAAGAACAGCCGTGATAATAAAGTTTTGGAAATAATAATTTTACTTTTAATGTTTGTGGTAGAGTGCATACTATACCTGAGAATCATGACGGTAGAGCGCAACACTATACCACTAACAAAATTATCATATGACTCGGGGTGTAATCTCTTACTAAAAATGGAGTATTCCCTTTACTTGAAGTTTATAATGGTTACGAGGCACACTGAAGGATCTGGTGATCGCCAAACTTGAACAAACATGAAGAACGGGGCAATATGTATAAGAAGTATATAATTGTGACAAGAATTTATTATTTTAGGTTTTAAATTATATATAACATATAACTTTGTTGCGGCTTGTAATTGGGTCGAAACGCGTAGTAACCAAATAAATGTAAAAAAAAAGAAATCTTGACGACTATCTGAAGGTTAATTAAATTTTCCTTGCCCGCTTCAGTAAAATACACTACATTCCAAACGGTATAAATATATAGAGTGATTTTATTTACACACACAAAATCCAAGAGTGATAAGAAGAAAAGAATATTATTAATGCTTAAGATTAAATACCCTTTAATACCAGAATTTAAATCCCATTGTGATTAAAAATGTAGCTCTTAATACCGGTCCAAGTCACTAAATTCAGTTCTGGTCAGGCGTTTTTTTAAAACCTGGACCTTGAAAACAAATGAGTTAGAAAGATAAATAGAAAAGCCAGTGTTAAAAATGGACTGGAATTATCATTCCAGAAAGTATTTGCTCCAATGTTCATAATCAATCCAAAGGAATAGAATAGAATAGAAATTTGTTTTATAGGTTACAACCTATAAACAAAGGAGTTAGCTTATCTTTCATAAATTTAAAAAAAAAAAAAAACAAAGTAATTATACAGAATAAAATAAAATTAAAAGTAATTCAAAATCAACATAATTAAAGAAGCAGAAATAATACAGATATTTTCTGTCGTAAGCAATAAATGAAAATACACCTTTGTTAACTATTCATTCAATAAGAAAGACCTGAGTATTAAAATATTTTTTAAATATTTATAAACATTATACATATTTTGCTGATTGTAATCATTAAGCTATTCTTTCCATTTCATTATTAATATTATCAATATCAATGTTTAAATATTTTCTAAACACATCATAAACAGATGAGTCATATTTTCATGTTGTCCACTATTGCAGAGAGCACAAATTTTATTTGGGTCAATTGTGTAAGTTATATATTTTATAGTAAATTTAATAAAATAATGTCCTGCCTTTCTAAATTGAATAAATAATTTAATTATATGAAATAAAAGTTTTTGTGTTAAATATGGTTGGATTATTTGTTTATTTAAATAAGAAGATTTTGTAAACATAACATAATTAGATTTTAATATTCGATCAGAATCAGAAGAAACTAAATGCTTCTTTGTATTTTTCTAATAATACATTAATATTTGATTTATCTGTTAAATATGTTATTAATGAATCTAAATTTTCCACGATTAAACTTGAAAAGATATCAGTTAGCTAAGAATACCAATTGTTGCTTAAACTATTATTATTAGGTTTGACACTAAATGAAAACAGTTGAAAGAGGCAGATTTTGTAGTTAATTAACAGAATCAGAATTTCAAATTTTGAACATTAAATTAAGAGATGCTTTAACAATCATTATTGCAAAGTGAATTTTTAAACGTCCTGTTTCCAAGTGTAGTAAATACCCAGGTTTATTGCGAGAGATAGAAAACAGATTTTTATAGTAATTTTAATTGTATCTTTTTTCCAAATCTAAATACCTGAGTGCCCAAATCCAAAGGAAAGATTGAAACTTTTATGTGCTACTTTTTCTTCTACTAAAAAATAGATAATATAATGTAATCTCTTTCCTGAGTACATTGTAAACCAGACTGCAATAATTTAATTAAGAAAAAAGAAGTGTTGAAATTAGTATTTTACAGATTTATATGGATAACACAGTCTCTTATATTTTATCTGATAAATTTAATTTTATAAATTTATTTGAAAACCTCTTCTTTTTTTTTTGTATTTAAGGAAGCCAGAAAGCTAGAAAAAAAAGAAGTAAAAAGATTAGCTTTGATAGAAAGTTTTTAAGGAAAATTAAAATTATTTTTAAAAGCTGACATAGAGATAAAAAGTATAAACAGGACTTTTAAAAATAATATAAGTGATATTACAAAGTGTTCAAAGTGTAGACATGTTGTAGGTGTCTCACCATCGTGTGTCTTTATTATAAATATTACATGGTTACGAACTCTCTGACCTACTCATGTTTATATTCATATTTACAAGCACACACACACACACACACACACACACACACACACACACACACACACACACACATATATATATATATATATATATATATATATATATATACACGTACAATTGTTAGCAGAATGATTGGTCTTATCTTACTTACTATTAAACTTAATAATATTTCTTATAATAATGAGTACTTTATCCTTGGCATATATTAACTGAAATTTTTATCAATTTATATATACATATAATTATTTTACTAAAGTAACATTATTTTTTTCATTTATTTTACACAGTTTTATTCATTACTTTGTTTTTATTGGTTATATTGAAAAGTGTGAAGTTAAAGTTTACCTTACAGAAAGAAATGTAAGTTTATTATTAATCATAAAGGAGTTGAAGAATTTTTCTTTATAATTATATATGATCATAATACTTCCTGCAATAAAAAAGAGTGTAAACAAAGAATGGGAAATTACTAAAGTTAATAATTTTCAAGTATTAAAACACATTCTTATCTAATAATTCATTTTTCTGACCCTCTGTAAAATCCTTCAAAATAAACTTCTGTTATCCCATTTTTAAGTAATAATTCCCTCACTAAGACCATAATCTAATTATCGGTTAGGATTCCAGTCAAAACCCGTGTCGCAGTTCAACAAGCACACCCAAATTGTAGACGCTATCGCTGTCTCTCTCTCTCAAATCGAAAAAAAATATTGTGCGGAAGTTTTTCTGGACGTTTCCACCGAAGTTTTAGACAGAATCTGGCAGTGTGGAAATTAAAGAGCATCCATTACTATCCAAAAAGACTTACTGGAATCCTCATATTCGACTGAAAAGAAAAGACCCTGAAGTCAAGATACCGTCTTTTCGCTAAACTACTTGAAAAATGTTCAAAAAGACTTTACGAAATAAAGTAATACTATACCTCTCTTTGCCAATATGGAGATCTACGGACTAGAACTCTTTGCCCGTGCCAAAAAAAAAATCCAACCTACACCACATACAGATAAAGTAATACTATACTTCTCTTTGCCAAGATGGAGATCTACGGACTAGAACTCTTTGCCTCTGCCAAAAAAAAAATCCAACCACATACAAAAGCCACTCAATAAAAAATCCTCCGTCGAATAGCTAACGGCTCGCTTCAATGTTTCAAATCTTACTCTACATACTGATCTCGAAATTTCCATGCGTTATCGACCTTGCGGTTACAGTCCTATTATATGAACTTCTATGAAGACCTCAGATAGAACACCAACCCTCTCGCATAACTCATTTCGACCCGACCCGATCACTTCCTGGAGATCCTGGCCGATGACTGAGGCGCCGATGATCACGAGATCATATGGCAACCCCAGGCAGACTAACATTCACGTTAATCACATCAATTTATACATCATTTTTATCATATTTGATATTAAAAAAAAAAAAAAATAATGAACAAAACCATTTTTTTTTAAACTAAAAAAGTCACTATTCGTTTTTAAAGATAAATTAAGAATGGGAAATGAGGTGTTTAAGAGAGAAGCCTTATAGTGGCCCCCTTTAATACTCTCTAAAAATCCGACAGTAGTCATTATTTTCTCCCTATTTCATTAGGCACCTCTACATTTACTGATTTTTATTTTCTTCAAAATGACCTTATTTTCTTTGAATAGAAATCAGTTAAAAATTCCGATATGTTCATCTACACTTTGGACAGTTGCTTTAAATATTGCTTAACTTTGATGATTATTTGTTTATATTAATTAACTTTAGGTAATATAGTTTGTGGTTAAAAATTGGTAATTTAAAAATTCTTAACAAATATAAATTGGATTAGCTGATGGTTTCAAAATGGTATTTGTTCTTCTTTTAAATTGTCAACTTATTTATTTTATTGTATTTATTTATTTATTTGATAACAATAAAACTATCAATTGCAGTCATAAAATACAATGAAAAAAAACAACTCCTATTATAAAAACCGAAATATTTAATACAAAAAATAAAATCAACCTGAGCTATCTAGATAATATTAACCTCAACCTGTGTATTAATCTAATATTATTAATATTAAGAGCCACCTAGATAATATTTAATATACGAATACATTAGAAGCAGCTCCAAAATTCCATTCTGTTTTTATTCTGTTCACCGAATAATTAGTTCACTCAAAAATTAAATTTTTTTCATTAATTTTTAGGGTATTCAGGGGATCACAAAATGAAGCTGTCTATCACCGAAAAAATTATCTTTTAATATTTTCCAGTTCTGCGAAACCTAACCAATCCAGACTACTCTAGGAAGATAGTAGTCTGCCCCTTTCCCCTTCTTGACGAGACGAGAAATAATAGTCCCAAGAGAAATTAATAGTTTCTCCGTACACTATTCTACAGAAACATTTGATTTGATTGAAAAAGGTTTATTTACTTTCTCTTACACGTATTGCGATCGTGATTTCAAAATTTCAACGGAAATACATGTTTTTTAAGGTCCTCTGAAGGTGAAAAACATCTTTTAATCAAATGGTTGTCTGTGTGTATGTTTAATAGACTAACTCAAAACAGAAAAATCGCAGAGGAAGCTCAAACATGATGTTCCGTTTAAGTACTATCTATCACTTGCATTTGACAAGAATATCTTTAACCGAAACTTTGTCACTTCCGGTCTGACAAAATCCATTAACCGAAACTGCGAATTTACTGAATTTTTTTTTTTGCGATTTCCTCGACTTCGTTTTCTGTCTAGACACATAAATACCCATCACTTTTAATTGAACATTTTCCCACGAAAAGTGATTTTTTGGGGGGAAGTTTCTGAGGGAAAAGTAGCATTATGCTTTCTTCTAAAGTACCCATTTCCGTACAATGCATGCTTCTGCCATCTAGATAATATTTTATTTATTTATTTTGTGGTTTTGTCTTTTTTGACATTAACCAGTTATTTTGGTTTTGAGGACTGGAAAAAAACAACGTATTGACATTATTAATATCCTTTGGCTTTTATTTGCCCCCAACTGCCAATATATTGGCACCCTCTTCCCCTTCTTCATTATCCATCCTTGCAGAGATAAGGGTATCTTGAGTGATGCGGCTCTTATTCTTAATCTTTTAGACATGTCATATCTGAAACTATTTTATGGTTAATGCCTTTGTGTATAATATATATTATGTTGTTTTGGTGTTTAGTATAAGTGAAATGAACACAGATAATCCTAATCCGACTTATATCTTCATTGTATTCTCTTTGATGAACTTATATATGCAAACAAGCGCTTCCTTTTCATTTGTCCCAATTGCTTTGGGACAGTTCGCAAATGCGCTACAAGGACAGTTCGTACATATTCGGACAGTTCTGTACATATTCGGACAGTTCCGTACATATTCGGACAGTTCGGTTAAAAAACATTCCTTTTTTTTTTTTTTTTTTAATATACATTTTACAGCTAAAGAGAAAATGATTGATATCGCCATCCTCTCCATTACCGCAATTTCATTTGGGACTATTTACGATGCGTATTTTATAAAGGTGCGGCTGGGTGAGATTATGGTTAAACCTCAATCGTGTATTATCGTGGTATAAAATTGCCTTTCCCCATCCAACTCTTCAAACCAAGGTTTACAAGGGATTCGAGGCTGTTTGTCTGAATAATATTTGCCTGTATATTCTTTTTTATATTGATCCTGCCATTATTCTAAATACTTATTTTTTTCAGAGCATTGTTAATATCTCCCAAATTAGCTATCGGAATTTCTTCACCCAACCTAATAGCACCTTTTGCTAGGATATCGACATATTCATTTCCTTGGAACCCGGCATGCCTTATGATCCACACTAAATGTATCCTTCCTGCAGCATTCTCCCACCTGTACACTATTTCTATAAGTATGGGTCTATTATATCACCTGGACATTTTATCTTCTGAAGTGTACTTCTTGAGTCACTGAAAACTACCACAGTGTTGTCTCCAGGCTTATCTTATCTGCCAGCCATATGGCTTTCCAGATAGCTGCCAATTCCGCCGTATATACTGAGGCGATATTTGAAAGCGTGTACTTATTGGAGCTGCCAGTCTGGGGATCCCATACGACACAACCCACACTCCATGGATCGATCTGGATCCATCAGTAAACAAGAAATGCGGATTGGCTAGAGGCTCTCCTTAAAAAAATCTAGGTAATATCTAGGTAATATTAATATACAATTGAAACGTTTCCAAAATTTCTAATTTGAAGAAAATCTGTTAACCGGAAATGCGACTTTACTGAAAAAAAATTTTAAGTTGTTTGGACTTTTCCCAAAAACTGCTACAACGATTTACTTTATACTAGAAATGCTCGCTCCACACATAAAATTGTAACAAAAATTGAGGGATTTTGGGAAAAAACCGGTAAGTTATTTTAAATTTAAATTTACACAAGCTTTTGTTGGTTCTTATATAGGGCGCTCCCACATATGGCCACTCAGTTATACAAGTGAAACTTTATATATTGTAATTGTATTAATTGGAATAAAAGAAAGTTGTGTGAGTGTTTCACACCAGGTTTTTACTTTGATATAATGTATATAACTACGGTTTCTTAGCTAATTAATTATCCCTCAATTACATTGTTCAGAAATCTTTAAACAAAAACAAATTCATCTATTTGCCTTTATAATGTGGAATCCCTATTACGAAGTGATTACATTGATTTGTTAGGTGTTCGCTTGCCAGTTTAGACATGTTCCTGTAGAACATTTAAGTTCATATCTCTAAGATTCTTTTTTAGTCTTCTTTCAAAGTAACTATGAAAATATATTTAAAAAAAAAAAAAACATATTCTTTTCACAGTTATTTATAGATCTGGAACTTGTCCATGAAATTGATCTGGTTATTTAACCTTTACTTAGATAAGTCTTTTTTCAGAGCAAAAAAAGGACATAAGAATCGTTCTTTTCATATTGTCGCCTCCTGCAGCCTTTCTACCATATCTTGGCAAATGATTGATTCAAATTATATAAAATGTTAGGACAGGTTAATGAACGTATCAAAGCAAAATTTCAATATGGTGTAAAATGCCGACTTTTCTTGTTTTGTTTTTTAAGTTAATGCTTGATGATTAATAATCCTAAGAGATCAATGTCTTGAAAAGTTTCTTAATGTCAATATTTATTTTATATTAATAATCTTAAGTTATTAATAAGCATTTTTTATCAAACATTGTTGGATTTTTTTTCCATAGTTATATAAAGTGGAACAATAATATATTAACAGTAATGTCCATTATCAGAATATTAAGATCAACAGAGGATTAAGAAACCGGATTCTAAAACAAGGCACCATTTTGATTTCACTTTCTAATATATCCAAACAAGGAAATATATATATATTATATATATATATATATGGGCTAACTCACTATTTTTTTTCTCCAAATATTTGGTTATTAATTTTTACAAGTCATTGATATTACTTAATGTGATTTTTTTTTGTTTTGTTCATTTGTTTAATTTGTATAACCAGCTTAGCATTATTATAAATGTCTTATTATATAAGTCTGTGTGGAAAAGTGTGGTTAGTACCGGATAGAAGGAATTGATCTGATTGGTTTTGATGAAGATTTGTTTTGGCAGATTGTCTCGTTATTTGTGAAGATGCTAATTCTCACACTCTAAAGCGGCGGTTAATTAGCGATTACTAAAGTTTTATTTTGTAGAACTTATAATCTTTTGATTTTCGTTGTAACTGTACCATTCACCCAATATAGGGCAGGCATATGTTAACTAGTGGCTTCGGATTAATGATAGTTAGGTTAGGATAGTTAGGATTAGGATAATTAGGATAGAGGTTTTTCGAAATCTATTTTTTAAATTGGATTTTGTATTTGGACACAATAGTGTAAATTTTTTAGCAATTTTTTAGTGAAAGTATTTATTGATATGAGTTTTGTCATAGTTGCTAATTGTTTAAATGAAATAGTTGTTATAAATTACGTACATATATATTGGAAATTTTAATGAACCACATAACATAATAAAATACACTAAACCGGTAATGGCGAACCTACCATATACACTCATGCCCGAGGTGGTATGTACGAAAATTTTACTGACAGTTGAATGAATTTCAAAAGATATCCGTTAGCTTTACCAATGACAACCCACATACACATAACGTACAACCCACAACCTCTTACTTTACAACGAGTTTCTTCTCATACAGACACACACACACACACACACACACACCATTTTCCTTTGGGAGAGGATTTATTACTATTGTGTCAAATTTTCTATAAAT
>JAAEAF010004549.1:0-84401 GCA_011037195.1 Triatoma infestans | reverse complement strand
TGTATGTGTGGTTGATGTTTAAAGTTTAAAGAAAATCGTCGGAGCGATTTTTGAGAAAATCGCAAAAAAGTAAAAAATCCAACTAGTAAAGTGGTACTTCCGGTTGAGAAATTTTTACAGATAACATACAGTCAGATCCCATGGTGACCTCTAAACGGAATATCAAATTTCAACTTTCTACGATTTTTCGTTTTTGAGCTATGCTGTTCACTTACATACATACACACACACGGACACACGGACACACACACACACACAGACCATTTGCTAAAAACCACTTTTTTGGACTCAGGGGACCTCAAAACGGATATTTCCGGTGAAAACTCGATATCGAAAATTTGACACGATTACAATACTTCCTCTTACTAGGAGTAAGAGAAAGTAAAAATTACATTTGATTTAATATTTGATTTGTTACACATATTTTGTTAATTTAACAAATGATTTTTTGTGGAAAAGTGCACATTAAATAAAAAAAATAATGTAATTGACTTTAAAATATATTTTAACGTTAAAATAATTAATTAATGAATTAATTTCAATTAACATAAAAGTTATTTATGAAATTGCAATTAACATTAAAAACTCCGACTAAATGAAATCTCCATCCCTCTTTATCGTTTGATTAAACAACGTTTATATTTCCATCTATTAGTTGATACTTAGTTTTTGTTTCTTTTGTGGTATTTTAACATCCGAATCACGTTCTGTAACGAGAGGTACGTCTGCCATTTTCTTTTCTTCCAAAAATTGAAAACAAATTCAGATAAAAATTGTTAAATATTGATTAAAATAGGAGAAAACACTACTAGTGATTTCTAATGAGATTCCCAATAGATGTTATGATTGGAATTGCATGCAAAACGAACAAAAGCGCGTGAATAAATATATTTTTTCCCCATCCCTATAATAATGAGACAATTATCAATAGTAGTGAGTTGTAGTGGAAGAACGAAATGGAAAAATAATAGTTTTGGAAAATAGTTTTGTGAAAAGTAGATAGTTCAAATAGTGTATTTAGTGATGGGGATAGAGCCAGGTATACTACAATCTAGGTCATTGCAAACCAAGAGACAAAGGCGCAAGAATCCGTTAAATTAATACAATGCCACTTGGCCAACTGTTTTGTAAGAGAAGGCATTCTTCGGACAGTCTGCATTCTGCTTTCAAACCAGAACACTTGCTTCAGATATCGCTCTCTAAAAAATCAGTGCCACTTTAAGTTAAAACATAAGAGCTTTGCATTTATTCTGGATTAAATACTTACTTTCATAAACATAACAGTTTTTGTTGTAGACACCAAGGAGAACACATCAGAACTGTGCCAATTTAAGTTATAACATAAGAGTTTATTCCAATTAATTTCAGTATAATTATAAACATATTATTGCGATATTTTAAAGTAAATTAATTTCAGTTAGAGAATATATCTATTTTAAAAAAAACAGTGTGATCTCTTGATTATTTCTAATACTACACTCTTAAACATATATACTTACAAGCCCTATTACTAAACCGCTCACGCCACAGGCCACCAGCACACAAACACACACAACATCACCAATCACATTTCAGAGTGAAGTTCTAATTTTAATCACAAGTGAGAAAAATTAAAAGCAGCCCTTTACTTTTTTACTCACTAGTGTCATAAAGTAACATTATTCAACAGAGATATTTTCCGTGATAGTCTGCTTCTTTTTGTGGTCATCGACCGGTTTCGGGTGTTCGGCCCATCATAAGGATGCTTTTTTGTCACACTGTTTGACAAAAAGCATCCTGATGATGGGCAAACGCCCGAAATTGGTCGATGACCACAAAAAGAAGCAGACTATCACAGAAAATATCTGATGCTTTCCAGCTCTGCGGAACCAACCATAACACAATAACATTACTCAACTCTAAGTAGCCCGACACCTAGCGGCAATAAGCGATAATACGCGGAAACAAATCCCAGACACAGAAAATTTGAGCTTACACCAACCGTAGCAGGTTACAGTGAGTGACAGAGTGGGAGGGAGTATTTGATTTGATTTAAAATAAATTCTCGGTATTTGCACCTTTTTTCGGATATTTTTTATATTCACAAAAATTAAGAACCAATATAATAAGGTTTCATTAAAAGAAAAAAATAATAATAATATTCGACAGTAAAGTATTTTAACACTCTCGTTTAGTTACCATTTCAAAGAGGTTCTAAATCCGGTCAATATCTGAACTTGAGTGCAAAAAAAAATATCGCTTTAGCATTGTCTGATAAATAATTATTAGGGCACGATCGTGTTGAGAAATATTTTATTTTCATAGGAAGAATTAATTTAATATTCAAGTAATTCTTTTAAAATTATGTGAAAATATTATACCTTATAGATTCTAATATTTAAACTTCGTACATCAACTACGCATTCAAAGAGCTAAAACTCATATCTGAAACATTTCTCTGGAAAAATTTATTTAAGGGTACTTTGAGAGAGGGGTGGGGTTACGGTTTCCTCTAAAATGCTATTTGAGTTTATTAGACAATTCTGCCAACTAAATAATATTAATTAAAATTAAATATGTTGTTGAAATTCCGAGTTTGAAAAAAATCGGATGACCGAAAGTGCGTATACTTTACCACTTTACTAAATGATTTTTTTTTTTCACTTTTTCGCGATTTTCTCCAAAATGGCTGCGACGATTTTCTTGAAACTTCTTATATAAACTACACATACAAAGATTTACAACTTTTATTTAAAAAATTTCTCTGGGAAAAATTCATTTAAGAGCACTTTTACGGTAGGGGAGCGGTTATGTTTTTCTCTAAAGTGCTATCATAGTTGATTATTACAATTCTATCATCTAAATAAAATTAAATAGAAATAAATAGGTCACAAGAAAATTAATAAACCAGAAGTGCGCTTTTACTGAACAGTTTTTTTTTTTTTTAGTTTTCTACAAAGTCTGTCGAATTTCATTAAATTTGATATACTAACTATAAAATTTTTACAATTACAAGTTTGAAAATTGGAGTAAGAGAAAAGTAGTGTCAGTGTTTCACACCAGATTTTTTTTTTTTTAAATACTTTCTCGCATTTTTCTTAAAAAAAATATTTCGAAGATTTTCCTCAAATAGGACTGTATTTATTTCTTATTTGTTTTAATTTCTATCATTAATTTCCATATGAAATATGAATTTTATATTACCAAAAAACAATTAAACATTTTAACTGAGAATTTTAGTAAAATCTGAGTGTGAAAAGTTCACACCAGCTTTTCCTAAATATAAATATACATTATATTATTTGAAATTCAAACTGAAAGGATTCTCTTGAATCAATTCAGTTCACTGAACTATAAAATATTTGTTTAAACAAGCATAACTAGGTTTATTTTGAACTGTTGAGTGTTATGAGCTCACACTTTATTTTTTGGAAATTAATTTTCTTTGAAAATAAATTTTATAAAGAACATTTGCATAATTTTTATTTAAGCTCATAAATAAATTTATTTGAATAAATTAAATAAATTTATTTGGCCGGTGGAAATTTGTTTACTCATCTTAGTCGTCATGATAACAAAGAAAACGGTCGCTTCAGTATTTTGCTTCATTGTTTTTTTCCTTTTTTAACATTTTCAATTATGTAACAAAGTGCTTTGTCCTTTCTTTGCACAACTTAAATTCACAGAATGTGAGATAAATAATATCATTCATATTTACAAAGATTCTAATCACTTGTTTTTTATATTAATAATTTTGAAGGTCCAGTATAGAAAATGTATTTTTTTTTTTTAATCTTCTCAACAACTGTGGTCATTGCCGCCTGGGGTTTCTCAGTGCACTGCTGGCCTTCGGGCTTTCTCCTAGGAAGAGGAAATGTAATGGCTACAATGTTTGGACTCTACAGTGAATGTGAGAAGGAGAGAATAAGAGAGAGAGTTTAGGAATGTGAAGATGAAATAAACTAATAGATGCACTGTACACTGATATAATGAATAGAAACACAAACCGCAAGGATTTTACACTGGTAGTAAGATATTGAGAATAAGTTAGCGACGGAATAATTAAGAAGTGAGAGAGAGACTAGTAGAGTATTAGAAAGTAGAATAATGTTCGCCGACTGGTGTCGATAATTGTCCTGACCTGTTCTTCTGTAAACTCTATATTATATGTTTAGGAATCTCCATGCCTAGGGTCTGGCCTAGGTAGGAATTAACTAATGCACTTGATTCATCGTTCTTCGGATCATACGAATCTTTAATGATTAGGATGCTATTACAGACTCGAACCCAGGACGTCCACGTGGCAACCAGAGCGCTACCGTTGAGCTAATCCAATCCCAAACTGCAAGGATTTTACACTTTTGAATGATATTTGAGAATAAAGGTAGCGAGAGATTAATTAAGAAGTGAGAGAGACTTGCTGAGTACTAGAAATTAGAATGATGTTCGCCGACTGGTGTCGATAATTGTCCTGATCTGTTCTTCTGTAAACTTTATATTATATGTATAAAATTCTCAATTCCTAGGGTCTGGCCTAGGTAGGGAGTAACTAATGCTCTTGATTCATCGTTCTTCGGATCATACGAATCTTTAATGATTCGGATCCTATTACAGACTCGAACCCAGGACGTCCACGTGGCATCCAGAGCGCTATCGTTGAGCTAATCCAATCCGTTAGTTAGATGACTGTCAAAGAGGGGGCAGGAGCGCTCTTCACTAGAAAGTCTATCGTGGTTCCTCAATGGTTATAGCACCTCTTCCAGTTTTGCTCTTCTAAGCAGGTTTAGCAAAGCTGAAAGTGGCTTCTTCTTGTAACTCATGGCTTTGGGATTGCTTACTCCCAACTGAAGAAACCTTATCACCCTCTTTAGGACGGCACACTAGCAAACAATGTGTACCGAGATTTCTTCTTCGATCTTACAGAATCGGCACAACGCGTTGTCCGCCAGTAGTAGCTGGTACATGTGCCTTCAGCCTGCAATAATCCGTTGGTAATCCATGATTATCTTTATATCTTTCCGACTATGTTGGTTCAACTATAGGTTTCTGGTAAATTTAAGCAAATGTTTCTTAATAAAGAGTTTTGGCTGCCTCTGTCCTAGTGTTATCGCCCACCATTTTAGACGCTGTTCTTCTATCCAACCTTTGATAGAAGTTTGGGTCAAGCTCCATACTCTCCCTTGCTAGGGCATCGGCCTTTGGTTGCCCAAAAACCTTGCATGTCCGGCACCCAAGCGAGTGTCAGTTTATTCCGAGCACCCACATCGGTCAGGGTCCGAATCCAATCCGTTAAATATAAGATTTAAAGATTTTTATAAATATGAAAAATTAAAATTAAATTAAAAAATTAAGTCAAGAAGGCTCTGGTTGCCAGTGATCGCAGATGTTTGATACGCCTTACTTTAAAAAAAAACAAAAAAAAACTTATTAACACCAAGTTCAATTTTTAGGACGTTAGACTGTGCATTTCCAGATTATTCTCAGATATTTGTGTTTTACCTAAGCTTTAAAAAATTCTAAAACCATTAGCAGTCTGTCTTTCCATTTCTAATTATTGTCCGTCACTCTGCTTCTTTGATCCAGCAAAAAATATTCACTGAGCATTAAGTAAAAGTCATGTGAGTATTAAATCAGTGTAGATATAAAATCTACCTGCGGCAATTTGTTACAAACCAAAGCGTATTCAAATGAAATGAATTTTCCTATAGGTATTAATTTGCTATTCTCATGCTGCTGATCTGTATGTTTTGTTTCATTGGAAGTAAAAAATTTTATAAAATAAATTGTTTCCAGTTTGTTTTTAATTTTTTTTGGATTGTGGTACTGGCAGTGCAGGAGTTACAAAGTTTTTCTCCCGTAGAAACTTACACAACAAAAAAAAAAATGAAATAACCAAAAAAAAAAATAAATAGAAGCTTTCTGCTATTGTCATATAAAACTTGAAACAAAAAAAAAAAATTCAAAAAATAAAAATAAAAATAAAAAAAGAATGAAAAAACATAATATAAAAAACATGCTAGAAACATCTGTGAAGTGGTAGTTTTTGGCTACTTCCTTAGCAACAAAGTGCCATCCTTCTCAACCACTTTGCAACCAAGCAAAGCACCAAAGCAACCCTACCACGTCTACCTCCTAACTCTAGAGCTGCTTGCTTGCGCTTCTTGTTCTCCACCAAACATATAGAATGCCCTTAGGCCATTGTACTTCTGTTTAAGCTACCCCTCCTTATATACACACACAAAATATTACTCTGTAATGTACCCCGGCCCAATATAAAATATCTTTTTATTATTTTTTTTTATTGCCCAATTTTATTTTATATGTATATTTGTTGTGTGTGTGTGTGTGTGTGTGTGTGTGTGTGTGTGTGTGTGTGAAAAGTTAATAAATTATCAATCACAAAAATTTTGTAGATATAGCATAATAACTTGATTTTATTTTATCACAAGCAGAAAAATATTGGTTGACGATATACCTTGCTTATTTAAACATTTAATATTTATTTACAAAAAGTATTATCACAAAAGTATTATTTATACTATTCAAAGGAATGGGAGGGGGGCAATCCTTAAAAAATATAAATGATTAACATTTCATTTTAAGTCCATGTTTTAAACTGTCAAATAAACATTTTGGGAGATTCATTATTTTTTTTATTAACTTTGATATATATTTAAAAAACATCTTGAGTGATACATTCACGCTACTTTCTCGCAATGAAATAATTAATAAAATCATAAAATTGACGAACATTCTTTAAGCTTGCTTAAACATTTTTGCTGAGATACCCTAAAATAAAAAAATACATGCTATTTATCAACTATGCAAGGTAGTACTTGAAGTGATTGCATTGTAATCCACAAGACAGCGCCAAACAGCGCAGTATTTACAGTGCTGTTTTCTCTTTTTCCACCCTTGCGAAGTATGTGTTTCTTAACTCTGCAGTGGCCAGGGAGAAGATTTACAATCATCCATCCGATTTACAATCAGCCGCACGGCCTTCTTAGGATAGTTCTGTAGAAAACCGGGGCGAATTAATGAACTTTTTGGGCTGTTTCTAGCCTGGAGAATTTGCCCATCATTCTTGTGATTTATTTTATACCTATGATTTGATGGCTGCACTCATGGCACAACTAGTAATGCTAACAAAAGGGTACATGTCCAAAAAAGGGTTCTGGGTGATCTGACGTTTCATTCAATATATACCATGAATGTCTAGGAAAACCAGACTAGAAAAAAACCTTATTTTAGCTCCTAATTTCTATGAGGGTGTCCATTTAGTACCATATCAGTCTCGAGTTGATCTGATACGAACTGATGGCACATAGAGCAGCCTGGCTGACTGAGAAGATGATCCCACTGGAGTTATGTAACTCTCGTCTCATTGTCTCAGCTCTGCCTGAATGACTGTGGCTAGTTTTCACTGTACACTGATATAATGAATAGAAACACAAACTGCAAGGATTTTACACTGGTAGTAAGATATTGAGAATAAGTTAGCGACGGAATAATTAAGAAGTGAGAGAGACTAGTTGAGTATTAGAAAGTAGGATGATGTTCGCCGACTGGTGCGATAACAGTCCTGAACTGTTCTTCTGTACATGCTCTATATATATATATACGATTCTCCCTCCCTAGGGCCTGGCCTAGGTAGGGAGTAATGCTTGATTCATCGTTCTTTGGATCATACGAATCTTTAGTGTTCGGATCCTATTATAGACTCGAACCCAGCACGTCCAAGTGGCATCCAGAGCGCTATCGTTGAGCTAATCCAATCCGTTGGTAGATGATCGACAAAGAGGGGGCAGGACCTCATTCCACCGCGATCTTCACTAGAAAGTCTATCGTGGTTCCTCAATGGTTATAGCACATCCTCCAGCTTTGCCCTTCTCATAGCATCGGGATTGCTTACTCCCAACTGAAGAAATCTTATCGTGTTATCATCCTCTTTAGGCCGGCATACTAGCAAAGAATGTGTATCAAGATTTCTTACTCGATCTTACAGAATCGGCACAACGCGTTGTCCGCCAGTAGTAGCTGATGCGTGTGCCTTTCACCTCGGATTAGCCCTGAAATGTGTTTGGTGATGTTGTGTTGTATGTTTGTAGTAGCACGAGCGGTTAGTAAAAGGGGGCTTGTAACTATATATATTTAAGAGTGAAGTATTAGAAATAATCAAGAGATCACACTGTTTTTAAAATAGATATATTCTCTAAGTGAAATTGAGTTACTTTAAAAAGATCACAATAATATGCTTATAAGTATACTGAAATTAATTGGAATAAACTCTTATGTTATAACTTAAACTGGCACAGTTCTGATGTATTCTCCTTGGTGTTTACAACAAAAACTATCTTGAAGGAATGTCTTCTAATTGTTGGTTCAATTCCTCCCCTGTGAGAAGAAGGGGGCAGAACAATGCCATCAAGGTTCATGAACTTTTCCAGTAACCTTGATGGGCCGATACTAGCGCTGATATGGGGATTATTGAAATCTCTCCTACCTGCGTGTACCCTTTTGCCAACAAGCTCGCATTTTTCTTCCTAATGTTGATATTTCAAATTAAAATAGATATAATTTCTTGCATCCATCACAGCCCCTTACAGCTCAGCTCTCATCCCAACTTCCATTGTATATAACACATACAATTGTCTAATATTGACACGGTCCATGCGACCAAGCCCCCATCCATTATGTGAACTTTAAAGGGCTTGACGCTTGTGTTATAATATGTATAGAAACAATTGCTCTCCAACCGCTAAAACTAAATTATGGAAAGCATTAAAAACATATTTAGCTTCAAATTTGTCCTAATAAGGGCAAAAATATGTATACTACATACGTATATCGGATACAGGGAAATACAAAGTGAAAGAGATACTACTAAATTAATTCTAAAAATATTTCAGAAAAAAATAGTAAAGTCAATTGAGCTAAAACGATAAAACATAACTAATTTTAAGAGAAACTTTTAAAACAGATTATTTGACCTTTAAGGAAGAGTGTGTTACCTGTCGTTGTTAAGCTGCACTAGATACAGTAAAAAAGGGTGAAGTGACGTAAGAGTTATGTTCAAAATAACCAGTGTAAAATAATGCATATTTTGTAAAGGGGGTTGGGTCCGCAAGCTGGATAATATCTAGAAGTGAATGAATGATTGGGGGCTATTATTTTCTTGATTGTTTGGATTTCTTTAGATGCTGATTTTTTTTGAAGTTTTTTCCCAGTTTCTAGGGGGTTAGGGGTTGGTTGGTTCTAAATCCTATAGCCCGTTCGTTCATTATAGTGCATTAATCTTGACAGAGGGGATTATTGAAATGTGTCTATAGCGCACGATACTAGCGCTAATATGGCTCAGGAACATGAAATTTCAAGCATTTGCTTGCTGTTGTGAGAATTTCCACAACAAAAGACTGTTTTTT
Organism: Triatoma infestans; assembly: GCA_011037195.1. Classification (NCBI taxonomy): domain Eukaryota; kingdom Metazoa; phylum Arthropoda; class Insecta; order Hemiptera; family Reduviidae; genus Triatoma; species Triatoma infestans. The sequence continues at coordinate 75,000 of JAAEAF010004549.1, read as the reverse complement.
TTCCATTACAGTCCAACATATATACAGAAATACATTGTTACCACAGCTATTGTAAAGTATTTAATCCATTTATAATCAACTTTTTTTTTTTTTATATGATTTCTCTTTTTTAAACAAAACATTTGTTAAAGATAAATTAAGTTAATTAGATATTTATTTCATTTTAAGCGTGATTATTAAATTAAAAACTTTTATTAAAAGGATATTTAACATAAAGTTGTGAAGCAAAACAAAAGGATCCCCAACTTGCTTGTATAGGTCTTATTTTTTTGCTTTTTTTTGGCATGAATAAAGACTATTATTTAGGATCAGTTATGACCATTTTTTGTGTGAACTTTTGTGCTAATTTTTCCCAATAATAAATTAATTTAAGAGTGTCCTTGGAATGCAGGAAGTAACTATCTTAAGAACAAAAATGTATTATGATCAGGTGGATTTTCCTCAACTTATACTTGACTACTTATCATGTATTTTAGCCATCCGTACAATCCCTCTCCAAAGGTTTTGGCCCTGAGCCTTAACTCTCTAATTTGTCACACCTAGCTTTGTCAGGCCCACCTCCAGATCCATTAATCCATCTCTTCCTTAGGCGTCTTTTTCTTCTTTTACCTGCATTCCTGTTCTCTGGTTATCAACTTAAATGGCCAAGTCAACTAATCCTTCTGAATGGGGGGATGGGGTGGGTGGTTCTGCAAGCTGCACAAATATCTTCGTTATTTATTTAGCCCATCCTACACCAGATTATGTGATTATTCTCCACCTATAATAATTAAATGTAATTAGAAAGTAATGCAATGTTGAGACAAATTATAAGTTTGTGGAGGATTTATCAATAAAAAAGTGTTTCAAATCAGATTATTTAGTTTCTTTTACTGCTTGCAGCTACTTGGTATTGTAGATTTTTCCAAAAAATGGGACATCGTCAAGTTTATTAAATTGCTGACGGTGCTATAAGGAGACTTTAGCTTGTGGTTATTCCATATTCGACTCTAATTTCACCAACACGTCTTCATTATCTGATATGCCGACGTGTGCTGGAATACATTGTTGGATGAAATCACAACACTCATCGGCCAGCGTTTTTAACTGTTTTTGACATTCTATGACTGACTGCAGGTTCGTCTGACGGGGATGCTACAGCCAGAATAGCTGCTTTTGAGTCTATCAGAATGACAGCTTTCTTTATTTAGCCGTTTCATTATTCCAAAACTTTTGTTTATCTTCCAGAACTTTTAATTTTTTTAGCACATCTAATTAAAGTATTATCCTATGTAAATACATATTAGGAAGAAATATGTATTTCCTCTTCAAAATGGCTTTTTCCAGCAAACAGGATTTTATCCTCCGTTTAAAAAATATTCCAAGCTAAATCGGAATAGGCATGACAACAATTTGAAGTCTTCTTGTAGAAAAATAAGTTTTGCCCCCACCCAAAATCCTTTTCCAAGTAAATGTGGCTGTGATAAAGAAATTGGTAGCTTTTAACAAATGTTTTGGAATAATGAAAGGGCAGAATTCTATCTTAGTGATGGATATTTTATTTACTCCATACCCTATTTACACGTCCTTTTACTTAGATAGTCCCAAGGAAAACTTATCTTCAATCCCCTTAGAGGTGGTTAAACACAAAAATTACTAATTAAAGTAGAGCGCGCTAGCTGAGTAACGATTGCTATTTTCACGTCAATACATATTAACGTGATCACTCAACAGGCTGTTAAATGTGTCATCATGTTTTTAAGAGTCACTAATGGACTGTAAGAAACTGGTCACAATTTAGCCGGTATTTAAGATTCTTAAATCTATAACCAAACAATCTGTTTGTATCTTTTAAAATAATGGATTAATTACTTGTCTGAACGAATTCATTCATAGAATCCATTAATATTTCTCTCACTTTTTCTTTGTTTATTCAAAAGCATTATTCTGCTAAGCTTCCAGCCACAGTTACGTTGTCTGATATGGACACTCAATTCATTCATTGAGAACAATTCATGAGATTTCATAATAATTTATAAAAGTTATCGTTTTTTTACTTTCTCTTACTCCCAGTAAGAGCAAGTATTGTAATCGTGTCAAATTTTCGAAATCGGGTTTTCATCGGGAATATCCGTTTCGAGGTTCCCTGAGTCCAAAAAAAAATGGCTTTTAACAAATGGTCTTTGTGTGTGTGTGTGGTGTGTGTGTGTGTGTGTGTGTGTGTGTGTATGTGAACAGCATAGCTCAAAATCGAGAAACTGTACTTGATATTTCGTTTTGGGATCTGACAGATTTTGACAGATCTGTCAAAATTCCTCCACCGGAAGTACCACTTGACTTGTTGTTTTTTATACATTTTTGCGATTTTCTCAAAAAATGGCTCCGATGATTTTCTTCAAACTTGTTACATCAACCTCACGTAGAAAGAGCTACAACTTTTATTTGAAACATTTCTCCGGGAAAATTCCTTTAAGGGCATTTTTGGGGAGGGGGTGAGGTTAGATATTTATCTAAAGTGCTATTTCAATTCCTTAGACAATTCTGTCATCTAAATAATGTAAATTAGAATTAAATATGTTGTCGAAATTTCGAGTTTGAAAAAATCGGATGACCGAAACTGGGTTTAATTTGGCACTTTACTAAATAATTTTTTCACTTTTTTACGATTTTCTCAAAAATGACTCGAACAGATTATCTTGAAACATCTTATATAAACTAAAAATTCAAAGATCAACAACATTTATTTCAAACATTTCTATAGAAAAATGCATTTAGAAGCACTTTTCGGGGAGGGGTGGGGTTATGTTTTTTCAGAGAAAATGAATTACTGAGCATTTACCACGGAAAATGTCTCTGATGCTTTCCAGCTCTGCGGAACCAACCATCCCAGCAACAGTTATGTTTTTTCTCAAGTGCTATAATAGTAGATAAAGCAAAATTGGATGATAGATTATACAATTCTATCACCCAAACATACTTAATTAGAAATAAATAGATGGCCAAAATTCCGAGTTTCAAGAAAATTAGTAAACCGGAAGTGCGTTTTTACTGAACCGTTTTTTCTCCGTTATTTATTTGAATAAACCGTTTTTTAGTTTTCGACGAATTTCGTTAAATTTGGTACACAAACTATAAAATTTGTCAATTATAATTTTGAGAACTGGAGTAAGAGAAAGTTGTGTGATTGTTTCACATCAGATTTTTTTTCTTTTATTTTAATTGTAATAGGAATTATTTCTCAATTTATAATAATGATCTTTAACATAAATGTGGTTGGGGAAAGCTATGTGTGGTCATTATTAGAGTTCAGTTCATTTAATTGTCTCTATTTGATTTTATTTCATTTACTTCCATATTCAAAATGATCCAGTTATAGTAATATAATTGTCTAGACTGTAGAGAAGTACATATTATGTCTTTAACACTCCTGGAGAAATTCTTGGCAGCTTTATTGGCAGAGATGTGTATACTAAGCCCGCAAGACTTAAGCGTCTTGCATTTTATCTACATGTTAATTAATTATGAAACAGCTTATTTAGAGTACCTGTATTTCAAAGCACTGAAATATGGATAAAATAGATGCGTTAGAATAATCCCCCTGATTTCAGTTCAAATCGTTTAATGCAATTATTATATAAATATTTTGTTAACGCAAGTTTTTTTTTTTTTTTTTTTAACTGTCTGAAAGCAACGCTGGCTGGATCGCTGGCTTAGTTTGAGGACCTCTAGACTAGAGTATCTAGAATTTGTTTAATCCTAAGTGCTGCTAACAGAAGATTAACTAGCGCGTTTGTCTTCTAAAATTTTCTTTTATAATATTCTTCAATTATAGGTTTCAGACATGATTTTAACAAGCAACAAGACTGTGGCCTCTCTGAATTTGGCCTTGAAAAAAATATTGTTTATAATTTAAAAAGCATAAAAGCATCAAAACGTAAGCTTATACAGAAATATAAATAATCCCTTAATAACATAAATAAATAAATGATGTAAATGATTAATTTAAAGTAGATGAGAAAAATTCAGCATATATCAAACCACAGTTTATTTGTTTATTTTGGCAACCGCTTTCAGTTCTTAGTAATTCATTTTTAAAGTCAACAGATGCCGGATACGGCAACATCTGTTGGCTCTGAAGATATCTAAAAAACTAAACTGGTCGCTAAAATAAATAAATAAACTGTGGCTCGATATTTACTTTACTTTTCTTTTCTTATATTCATTATTTTCATTTTCTGCTGATTATCTGCCGGAATTCATAACATCGGTAAAAGTAACTAAGATTTGCAGCTAATTTGATTTGGAGCAAGGCGATAAAGATTTTGAGATCATTTTGAGCTCTCCAGCAATAACTTGGATTACATCTGTACTACAAAAAGCCACCAAATCGTATGGGCTCTTTTTTATAAGCCACCAACAGTCATAGAATGGAAAATTAAGCCCCGCCCCAACCTTACAGTCATTACGTGCAAGATGGAAGGGAAAGTTAGATCCTGCATTTCTTCTGCTTGTTCTACAGTTATCTACTTTGTTTATTGCCAATATTGTCTCAATATAACACAAGCTTATGGCAATATGGGCGAAATGTCGGTTTATAACAAATCACTGTCGCCACTACAACCTGAAGAATAAGTATTTTGCATGTCAATGGCCGCGGATGACTAAAAGATCGTATAAAGTTAGCCAATCGAAGCAATCTACTGTTAGAACAAGCAAGAGTTTTAATTTTATATCATTAACTTTAATCATTATATATATATATGTATGTTTTTAATTTAAGGCGCACCAATATCTATGGTCATTGGCGTCTGGAGGCTTCTCACTGCATTGCCGCCCTCCGGACAGTGTTCTCTCGTTACAAACAACACTGTCCATCACGGACAGTGAGCTGTACAGACTTATAGGGAGAAAAAAAATCTAAGGGCAGCACAGCTGGACTCGAACCCGGGTCCTCCGCGTGGAAGTCCAGTACGCTAACCACTTAGCTATTCCCTTCCTTTATATAAATATATATATAAATTTGCAGGTTTTAGATATATATATATAAGCTTCAAAAAGTTTGTCAACCAGGTTCAATTCTTTATAGCAACTTATTCCTTTCATAAATTTCCATTGCTGCTTTAATATTTTCTTTTCGTAAGTGGGAGGGGGAGAGGGGATTAAAAAAAAAGTTTGAAAAAACTTTTCAAGAGAAACTCTCTCTGCATATTGTTGTATTACTAAGATTCTACTTTAACACCTCCAAGGATTGCTGGGAGTGGCTGTCTTGTCAACTTTACACTGAACTTTCTAGCTATTGTTTTATATATATATATATAGGATCGTATCCTTCTTGTTTGCTTCTCTTCCCTGCAGCTCTCCACCAGTTATATGACGGCTTATGCTTTACTTCACAACACAATATAAACTTGATAATTTTCCTATACAAGTTTGTTCGTCTAGTGTTTCGTAAAGTCTATCCCACTAACCCGTTCGTTTGGCTCAGTGCAAATCTTCCTCTTATTATTTCCTCTCCTTATGTTTATAAGTCAGCATTGCCATATTTGTCGTCAACCTCTACTACTCTCTGCCTCTATAACGAACTCTAGCGAACAGTATTCATCTTGACGGCAATATGACTAACAGGGAACATACTAGAAAGGCTGGGTATACGAGTTTAGTCAGCTAGTGTGTTGAGTTAGCGAATGAGCTAAAAAGGGGAAAACAACCGTCCAAAGTGCTCCGTCGGGTATTAAACTGAAAAGCTCACAAAGTCCTGACGTAGATACAGTTTCATATTCGTCACTCGTACCCCCCCCCCACTTCAACCATCATTCCCTTGGTAGTAACTACTGCATGATGATGATGGTTCAGTATGCAATGTTATTCTCTAGAATTATATATTACTGTTGTATATAAATTTTACAGACAGGCTGTCTTGAAAATTAATTTTCCTTCCTTCTATATATTTTTTTTTTTTTTTTAAGATTTACAATCTTGTCTCGTTAACTGGTTTTATATTCTCCAATGGGGAACATTAATTATGCCAATCATGTTTTCTTGTCTTCTTCCTTCTTTTGGGTATTAACTATTTTTATAATTTTTATTTTCTCTTACAGCTGTGAGAGGAAATGTTGCTAACCTAGGAAATTTATGAAAAAAAAATCTTGTTTACACGTGATATAAATATTTATACAATACGGTAACAATTATTTTAGCAAAATTGTTACCGCTTAATTACTTTAAGAAAAAATTGCAGAAAGCCAAAGTTTGAAATTCTATTTTAATATATCTACTGTTTTTACGATGATTCAAAAAATCGCTGCAACGATTTTCTTAAACTTCATTTTACATTCATTACGTTTTACATATATTGCCTACATACGTACATAAATGCCTATCACTTTTATTTGGAATATGGATTGTTGGAAGGTACTGTGAAAACTGTAAAGGTGCTTTCCTCTAAAGTATTTCTCCATATAATTTATGATTCTATTACCCCAATGTATGCCCCAAGCGGATGCATGTAGTTACTTGGGGAGTAGCGACCCCACAGATTACCACAGCTCAGTACTCCATGCACTTCGTCAGAACAGTATACAATATATTTTAACTACATACATTCTACACTTTACAGACAAGGACAAACACAGTACATCGGGATTCCGTCTCTAGTTAATTGGCGTAAGCCAAGGGCGAAGGAAAGAAAGAAAGAAAAAAAATTATTTATGTCCTGGGAATGATTCCCTTAAGGACAACTTACAATATTGTTACAATAAAAATAAAAGTTGTATTGTACACTTTAGAAAATATTAAATTAAATTAAGAATAGAGCAACAAAAATGAAAAATAATAATTTAAATACTATATAATATGGAAAGAAAATTAAAAATCAATTAACAAGACTGCTGAGTATGAAATAAGTGATCATATAATTTACTTTTGAAAGTTGCTAAAGTTTTTTATTTTTTAATTGATACTGGTATAGAATTCCAAAATTTACTGCACCCAATAACAAAAGATCTCTGATAAGTAGTGGTGCGAAGCACCGGTATAACTAATTCTGTCAAGTCAGTTCTGGTAAATCGTTTTTTTAACATTAAACTTGAAAACAAGCGAACTGGCAAGTTACGAGGGGACCCTAGTGCTAAGGAGAACGTAGAACATCATACCCAAGAAATACTTTCTCATATTTTTGCAGTTCAACCAACGAAGAGATAGAAGGTGAAGAGTTATGTGCTCATCTCTCCTAAGATTAAAAATAAATCTAACACATGAATTGAGGGCTTTTTGAAGTTTAGTATTCAATTCACTTGTGAGGTCATTATAAACTAAACAGCAACAATCTAAATGAGGAAACATTAGCGTGGAAATGAGCATCTTTCAAAGGTCCTTAGGTAAACACATGCCTATTATATTTTAATTGGTAAATAGTTTTATAAATCCTATTGGAAATCTGTTGTATGTGATCAGTCCAAGATAGTGTGTTGTTAATAATTATACCTAAATTGTTTGCTGAACTAACGTAGGGAATAGAGGCACCATTTATTATAAGATGTGGTAAATTCTCGAAATGAATTCTACTAATGAATTTCGAGTTTCCCACCAATCAATGCCTTTGTTTTTGAAATATTTATCTCGAGACAATTATTTTCAGCCCAAGAAGATATCGAAGAAACATCAATCTGAACTTTACGGATGCCTTCATCTAATGAAGCAGGAAGACAATGGTAATAGATTTGCAAATCATCAGCATAAATCAGATGATTGCAGAACTTCAACACTTGACTGATGCTGCTGACATAAATAGAGAAAAGTAAGGGACCCAGAACTGATCCTTGCGGAACTCCAGCACTAACCTTCAGCCATGAAGAAGTCATATTATCCACAATAACTTGCTGTTCTCTATTTTCAAAATAAGAACGAAACCATTCCAGTGAGCTCACGGAAAAACCAATATCTTTCAACTTTCTCAATAATAAATTGGGAAGGATTAGATTAAATTGGAATAAGAAAGGATTATCTCAGTGGTAGCTCGCTGGACTAGCAACGCGGAGGTCCCGCGTACGAATCCAACATGCTGCCCTTAGATTTTCTCTACCAAGGAGGCTCTACAACTCACTGTACGGTCATGAGCAGTGTTGTCTATAGCTCCGATAGACACAATAGATCTTTCAGGTCGCAGTGCAATAATCCCCTACAACAATCTACATCTTCCCAATGTAACATTAAGGTAAATTAAAAACATGCTAGAATTCCAGTTTTAAAGAAAAATCAGTTAATCAGAAATGAGATATTACGCACCCAATGTTTCTAAATTGATCAAAAGGGCTTCATTTTCTTTAAACTTAGAATGCTTACTGAGCAGCTATAAACCTATCATTTTTATAAGAAACATTCTTCACTGGAAAAACAACTTAAGGGGAGTTTGGAGGGACCTGTGAGTTACGCTTAAATTGAAGCTACCATTACAAAGCTTTGTTATTTTTACTTTCTTTTATTTTTGTTGATAATGGTGGCTGCTAAACATATCACATTCATGTAAACAAATATAATCCTCTCAACATTTATCGATTTATAATGCAAAACTTACTAAATATTTAGTGAACACTACAAATTTAAAGATCATTCATTAATTGGAATTGTAAACATTGCGGTAAGTGAAAATTATGTAAGTGTTTCTCCAGTAAGAAGAAGTATTGTAATGTGTCAAGTTTCGATATCGAGTTTTCACCGGAAATATCCGTTTTGAGGTCCCCTGAGTCCAAAAAAGTGGTTTTTAGCAAATGGTTTGTGCGTGCGCGCGTGTGTGTATATGTGAATAATAGCTCAAAAATGAAAAATCACAGAAAGTTCAAACTTGATATTCCCGTTTAGATATCACCATGGGATCCGACAATATGTTATCTGTCAAAATTCCTCAACCGGAACTTCCATTTTACTAAATGGATTTTTCACTTTTTTGCAATTTTTAAAAAAAAATAGCTCCAATCTTTGAACTTGTCATATCAACTATTAATATAAAGATCAAAAATTTTTATTTAAAACATTACTCTGGGAAAATGCATTTAACGGCACTTTTAGGTTTCCCTCTAAAATGCTATTTCAGTTTATTACCCTATTCATGTAATAAACAATCATGTAAATAATATTAATTACAATTAAAAATGTTGTTGAAATTCCGAATTTGAAAAAAAAAATCTGATGATCGGAAGTGCGTTTTTACTGAGAAGTATTATCAGTTTTCTGGTTATTTTCTCTAAAACGACTCCAAGTATTTTCTTTAATCTTGGAATGTGAACTACACAGTGTTTGTGAAGCTACAACTTTTATTTGAAACATTTCTTCTGGTAAAGTCATTTAAATGGGCTTTTGGGGGATAGGTAGGGTTATGTATTTCTCTAAAGTGCTATCATAGTTGATTATACAATTCTACCATCCAAACAGAATTAATTAGAAATTAATAGATCGCCAAGATTTTGAGTTTCAAGAAAATTAGTAAACCGGAAGTGCGTTTTTACTGAACAGTTTTTTTTCTGTTTTTGTTATTTTCTCCATAAAAAAAAGAAGAATTTCATTAAATTTGATATACTAACTACAATATTTATCAATCGCAATTTTAAAAACTGGAGAAAGAAAAAAATGTGTGAGTGTCTCACACCAGATTAATTTTTTTTTAAATTATTTCAGTAAGCGTCAGAATGTAAAACATGGTTAGATTAATAATTAGACGATGTTTTTATTTTTAATGCGATCTTTTATTTATTTTTTTTATATTGGAATAAGTGGAATGGCTGAGATAATTTTGAATAATTGAAGATAGGTTTTATCAAAAATACTATTTGGAAGGTTAAAATATGTTTTAACAAATGGTTTGTTTGTATGTCTGTGTGTTTGAAAGGAAAAAAAAGGGAAAATAAAAATTTAATATTCTAATTATTAAAATTTATTACTATTTATTAGACTAAATGAATATTCAATTGCGAAGGATATCGCTGAAAATCCATCTATCGGTAATGCAAATTTAATAACGAATTTAACGATTTTCTTGACGACTTCTCCAACGATTTTCTTTGAACTAGGTATGTTACTTGGTATCTTTCAATTTAAAATGATTTTTGGGGGAAATTTTTTTTTTTGGAAAACTCTTGGGAAGCAGTCACGTTTTTAGGTTCCCTTAATACTGTCGTTTTAATACTATCTGTAATAAATTAGTTATAAGGGATCATTGACTGGATTGTTTTGATTGAAAATTATCTTTTAGCGGGGAAATGGCGACAAAAAGGAAACGGTTTTTAGTTTTCTGTGGCTTTCTTGAAAAAGATTCCGATCCACTAGCTATAAACATGATTTATTAAACATATTTTTTCACTTTTTTACTAATAATATGGAATCTGATGGAATCGAATTTTCGAAATTGCTTTTTCACCGGATACACTGTTTTGAGGTCGTCTGTTTTGAAAAAAGTGGTTTTTGGAATATGATGTGTGTGTGTACGAGTGAGTGAGTGAGAGTGAGGGTAGAATGAGAGAGGCTAGAAGGAGATATATGTATGTTTGTGAGCAGTATATATCAAAAACGAAAAATTATAGGAGTAAGTTCAATCTTCTTCGCATTACCGTTTGTTATCATCATGAGATCCGACAGGAAATTATCTGTAATTGCTTAACTGGAAGTTGATTCTACAAGTGTAAACATTAAGTAGAAATCAACCCTCTATAGGAACTTGATACCTTAAATCTGACGATGCATGCACTCTTCTTCTTTACTGGTCGGTCTAATTTTCTTCATAGACAAATCCGTTGATTCCAAATCCACTGGTAATCCGGTTTACACTGCAACTTTGTGCAGAACATTCCAAATTACTATCTGTAGGTTTTTGTATTTATAAAATTTGAAACTTTGATTTTTTTTTTTTTATATTTAATGATCTTAATTCTTTTAAACCAGACTCAGCTTTATCACCAGCTGATTCTTCGTATAATTGATATGGTAGGTGGAGAGAATTTAGGTCTGGTTGATTGAAATGAGAAGACTTGGTTAAAAGTGGTTAACTATGTATAATATTATTTATTTCTTCAAATTTGTACAAAGGTAAAACCTGTTACAAATGGAGTTCTGCTACTTAGTACTATGGCAAACATTTCCTAATATAATATATTAATCACAACACAAAAACCAAAAGCCGGGAACTTAAAATAAACTAAATAAAATTAAATAAATATTAACTTACACATAACAAAATGAAATTATAACTGATCACTCATTTAGAGCAAAGGCTCTTAATTTCAACACATTTTCAAGAAACTTCTAGATTCGATATATTGTATGTTCAACAGGAGTATTATAAAACAGATTTGTAAATTCAGAATTGGCATCATTTTCTACAATTATATTTAATTGTTTTCTAAATAGCTTATATAATGGACACTTTATAAATATATGTGTTAAAGTTTCAGGTTCGTTTAAATTACATAAAAGGCAAAGGTTTTTTGGATTAATTTTATAGGTAATTTTATTAAATGTAAGTTTGATAAGATAAGGGCCAGAAAGTCTTATTTGGGCGTAAATTTTGATAAATTTGAAAAGAATAGAGCTCTGAAGATATTTCTGGGTTTCATTCAACAATACTGCATTATTCCAAAATATATTAAAAGATGACTTTGAGACTCTTTCTAAATCGACTTGAATTAAATAATTTTTGTATCTTTCTAAAGTTATTTTAATATTTCTCTTAACTTTGACCAGCTCCTGTAAAGAACCTAAATCGTCCATAGGAATGCATTTCAGGCATTCCTTGGCTTGTAAAAACCAATTATATTTTATCTCCCCTGGTTTAAGTTCACTATAATTTACAATGGTCGCAAAAAAGAGATATAGAAAACTATTTTCGGCTGAATTACTGATTTTAAACATCCAATGAAGAATTGATTTTAAAATATTAAATGAAAGTTTTAACTGATCAGTCTCCAATCTAATTAAGTGATTTGGTGTGGTCCGCGGGAGACACAGTAAACGTTTATAATAATTCGTTTGTACTTTTTCCAATTGATCGCCATGCCTCAATGCCCATACAGGACAGCAATATAGTAAACAGCTTTTCACTAAAGACTGAAATAAATACGTTCTAGACTTCCAGGAACTATGTATAATAATAAAGAGACACAGTCTGCCTGGACTTTACATTAGAGAATGGTTAAGGTAGTGTATGAAAATGCCACTAAGTGACTGGCGAGATGATGAACTATAGTGAACATTGTTGAACTGTATCAAACTGTCCTCTCATGGACTGACCGTCGCTGTATTTATACAGTTTCTCCCACTCCAGTCCGAGAGAGTGGTTTGGGTTTGTTTCTCTTCTCATTACTTTCTTTGGTTGCTGATCTCCCTTTGGTTGTTGTTACATTCATCATCAATGATATCTTTAGGTTTGAGTAATTCTTTAAAATGTCGTTTAATAATAAAACTCTTTTTCAATAATATTGTAAATATCAACTGTCAACTGATTGTATGACATATAAATGTGTTTAGCTTTACTATTCCATTGTCTTAGTTCAAGTCTTACAAGTAGATATCACATTCCCAACTGTGCTACTATTTTAAAAGCTATTTGAAATTGTATTCTCCCCATGCTCTTTACTGGATTTCTCTTCGAGTTCAACTTTTTTTGGAAACTTTTGTTTTTTCTTTTTACCTCTTTTATGAGTTTTGTTACAATTATCTAATTATTAGTTCTATTATACTAATAGAATTAACAGACACGGATGTAGCATAATTTTTTCGTCCTATAAATGTATTTCATTCGCTTTAGCCTAGAAAAACTTTACATATATTATCATAACCTTTTGAACAGCATAATTCAAAAATGAATTATTGCAGAAAATTCAGACGTGATATTTTCTTAGGATAATTAGTTGCAACCTTCAAAATTTTGAGACAGCCTCCCAAAAATGCATTTTTTTTTTTTTTTTTTTACACTCAAAATGAAATATTCTTTTTTAAATGGAGCACCATAAATTTCATTTCATTTTTGGTAACTAGAATTTATGTTACTGTCTGTAGTAAAGACCCCTCAGAGAGGAAATATAATATGAGATGAAACCTGGTGAAACAAAAGAGAGAAGACGTAAAAGGTTTCCTGTTTTACTTTAATGAAGGATACTCCATGTACCTGATTAATGTGTGATCTCAGTTATATACATATATATGAATAGTTTAAAGCTCTTTTAAGTCAAAATAGGTGTCTGATACTCTTCATGAATAACTTTCAACATTTCATGTTTGCAAATTCCTTTAGTTTCACTAGTCCTCTATCAAAATACAGTGAACTATACAGTAAAATTAAATTTCATTTCATATGTAATTTCAAATTAAATTTGTATTTTGTAATTTGATTTGAATGGTAATTTGTTTTCAATTTCACTTTAACTTTAACATATAGCATTTAACATTTTGCTACTGGTCGTACTTATATCTGACCATTGTACTTATATTTTATGGCATGATTTAGTTAGTTTGAATTATTTTAATATTAATAAATTTTATAAGTATTACACAGAAGAAGATTCCTTTTGTCCACCCATATAGCAAAGCTCCGGTACAAGAAACTCCATAGCAGACTCCCCCCTTCATCACATTCTTCTTGCCTAAACCCTCACCTCCACTACAATTCCAGGCCAGCAATCCTGCAAGGCAATTGAAACGTCGTTGGCCCCCACGGACCTTCTAGGTAGTACTAATGATAGTTGTCGCTGGATAACTACCCCATTCATGACCATCACGTCATTGTTTTTATCTCCTCCCATTATAAAAATATAATAATAGTATGTTAAATGTAATTGTAATCAGTAAAAATACTATAAAATTGAATTTTTATTACAATAATAGTAAATACGTTCAGTGAAATTTTAATTACTTCCAATATAATGAGTTATAAACAGGTTTCATTTAAAGATAAGGTCTATTTTGAACTGATATAATATATTTCCGTAAAAAACATACATTTCAAAAAAATTTCTCAATCGCAATATCTCTTCTAGTAAGAGAAACACCCATGGCTTTCTCTTCAGCCTTATAATTTTTACTAGGCATTTAATTGCCTCCAGTGTTAGCAAACTTTGGAACAATCTCACCCTACTAAAAAGGACTTGTTTAAAGAAAGTATGTCTTTAAAACCTCCCCCGGAACCCATCGAAAATTATTTTTGTTCAAAAAAAAAATTTCAACAAAAAACAGTGGTAGGTCTCTGAATGTATACTTAGTAGATAGATAAGTCTTTATTGATACATAATAATACACTCTTACATAATGATCTAAAATATTATAGTATATAAAAACAAACTCAATGGCCGAGGCCGTCTGAGGAGTCTATTCTATTTTCAACCTAAACTAGCAAACACAAGAAAAAAAACCTTCAAATTAAAGTAAAATTTATTTATTTATTTATTTATTAAGCTTTAACGTATTACAAAAATACAATAAGCACGTCAACAAATTCTAGCTGTGATGTACAAAGGAACTGAGTTAACTTTAAATAAACTTTGTTCTTTATAATTAATGTAATGTACATATAACCAGGGATACTTAGTCTGTATAAAATTCTGTAACCTTCCACTTGTGTTCTAAATATTCAGTAACACTGTAGAAAGTTTTCTCTATCAGAAATCTTCTTACTACTTTTCTAAACTGTTTTTCTTCAATTTCTTGAATTTCATGCGGCAAGTTATTATATATTTTCCGAGACATTATAGTTGGAGACAAATCTGATTTTTTCAGTTTTTTAGCTGGAATGTGTAAGTTGTTTTTGCTGCTTATGCCATATTGATGGAAATCACTTCTGAAAACATGATTAGTATTATCTTTTATAGCCAATAAATTAGTGATAATAAACAAAGATGGCAAAGTTAGAAGAGAATACTCTTTAAACAATGCTTTACAACTATCTCTATTATTTTTTCTAAACATGGTTCTTATTGCTTTTTTTTGTAGCTTAAATACTAGATTATTATCAGAAGCTGCTCCCCATAGCAGTATACCATAGCTCATTTTAGAATAAAACAACCCGTAATAGGCAGTTTTCAAAACCTCTACTGATACTTCATCTCTCAGCTTTCTGAGCATGTATACTACTTGTGCTAATTTACCGCACAGATTCTGCAAATGATGCATCCATGTTAGACCCGAATCCAGCGTTATTCCAAGGAACTTCACTGGTAAGTCCTCATCTTTCATGGTTAAACTAAATACTTTTTTTATTATTAATAAAAATTATTTTTATTATAATGTTATAAAATAACAACTTATCCTGTATAAAATAATAATTAAGTCCTCAATGTGGTCGATGTAGAAAATCAAATTAAAATTTAAAACAAATGTAAAAGAAATAAATAAATACAAAATAAGATAAAAAATTAAAAACGTACAAAATAAAAGTCGTTCTCTTGACAATTATACTACGTAATGTGTTCACATCATATAATAATTTTAATATTACCAATTACAACAAAAGATTATTTTGTATTATTAATTAATATTTCTAATAACAGCAAAAATAATAATAATTAATAATTTAATTTATAATAATACAAATAAATCATATGCCCTGGAGACATTTGGTTCTAATGTCGAGTGCCCCTTTACAGTAACTTACTAACAACTTCCAGTTGCTGCCATTCAAGAGATCCAGATGTAAACTGTTTCTATATTTTCTTTTTTAAACAATTTCAATTTTAACTCCCTGTACTTACTACATACAACTAGAAAATGGTGTAGATCTTCTTTTTCATGCAAATTACATATTTGACAGTAACCATTTTCATCTTCATTAACAGAAAACGGTGCGCAGCCCAGTTGAAACAATTCCCCCCTAACCTTAATTATCAGTTTAACACTTGACAGCGGCAAGTCACTATAAAGGTAATTTTCCACCATATTGTATGTATACTTAGTATAATAACAAATTTAATGAAACCTTCTGGTGTATTTACGGGGAAAAGTGTAGAAAACTTGAAAAAAAAAAAACAGAGTTTAGTAAAGTGACACTTCCGGTCGACCAATTTTCTTGAAACTCGGAATATTAGCAGAATATTCGATTTTAATTAATATTATTTAAATGATAAAATCATATGTTAGGAGAGCGGGTGGTGTTAGGGAGATGGTACTAAGTTACTATATACTACACTTCTTTCTACTATATTCTCTTAACCTGCTTGTTTATAACCTATTTATTTTTATTTATTATTATTTTTTTTTTTAATTTAAAGCGCAACATCTATGGTCATTGGCGCCCGTTGCTTCCTCAGTGCACTGCCGGCCTCCGGGCAGTGTTCTCCCGTTCAGACAACACTGTCCATCACCGGACAATGACCTGTAGAGGCTCCTAGGAAGAAAAAATTATAATCGCAGGTCCTCCGCGTGGGAGTCCAGTATACTAACCACTTAGCTATTCGCTTTCCTATTAAAATTTATTTACACTAAGTTACCGAATAGTATACTTATTTCTACTATATTCTCTTAACCAGTTTAATTTATAACCGATTTTTTTATTTTTCTAAAAATCTAGTCTCACCCCATCTCAATACCCCAAGAACAATTAATGGAGGTACTAACCAAACAGGGTCACCAGTACGGTGCCAAGCATGCCACGTTTTTTTCTCGCACGCGTTCTGGCGATGCTCACTTTCTAACTGCTTCTCTCTGCACACTTTCCTTCGTACCGTCTTTCACACCCATTCTTCAACATTCACACAACTATACACCCTTATGCTTTTGGCTTGCATTTTTAATCATGTGGTAGCACTGCTACAATACACCCAACAAACTGTTTATGTTACAACAATCTAACAATCTAAAACAATCACATAATTAATCGTATAATAATGTTTTAACCACATATTTTGAGAAATACCGAAGAACTGCGGGGGGGGGAAGGAATCACTAAAGGCCCCCCCCCTCTAAGGATTTGAACAAAATCTTCGATTCTGATGCGATGGTGGCACATATATCACCAATTTCACCTTTAAGCTTAGATCTGAAACCGTGGATTTCTATTTTTTGAGATATTTTGTTTCACACACAAAAAATCATAAAGACCTAAAAATACTTTTTCCTCGTATTCAGAGGATATCAATACATAAGTTTCCGGTGAATTTTTTTTTGGACCGAAATTTTAGTTTAGTTCTAGGTTACTATGAAAATACCTAAATCTTTAAAAATTTATTTAATTATTATGACTTACAAACATCAATAGACTGTATATCTGGCTGGTTTCACCGATGGAAGCTAAAGTTAAACCCATCTAAAACTGAAGCGAAAATCTTCGCTCTCCGGCGGTTTCGGAATGAAGACCTTCGCCTACTAACACTTGACAACCAGCAAATTCCCTGGAAACAAAAAGACTAAGGAGTGCGTTATCTGGGCGTAATCCTTGATACAAGACTCACCTGGAGACTACACATTAACACTAAACGCAACAAGCATACACCCGACTGAAAAAACTCTACCCACTCATTAACAGAAACACACCACTCAAACACTCCTGCACCACACTACTCTATAAAACTCTCCTTAGACCTCTCCTGACATACGCCTGTCCAGTTTGGATAACAGCTACCAACACACTGACAAAACGATTGCAGACTTTCCAAAACAAGGTACTGCGAATTGTACTCAACGCTCCCTGGTTTGTCAGAAACACACAAACACACAGAGAACTTGACATGCCAGATATATACACACACATGACTAAACTTACAGACAATTTCTTCCTAACGCTTCACACACTACCCTCAGCTTCACATTACCACATAGGCGAGCCTACTTCATCCAGACAATTAAAACCCAGACTGTATCAAGATCTCTGACAAAACTCATCTTTGTTTTATTGTTACTTTATCTTTCAATAGCCCTATGTGTAAAGCTCTAAGCGAGCTGGCCCATAATAATTTGTAAATATAATAATAATAAAAATTTATATAAAAAAATCCAATGGTTTTAGAAAATAATTTCTTTATTTATTCCCATAAGAAGGCAACATTCTACTTATTACACACATACATATAAGTGTTTGTATAACTTTCCTCAATAAATATGTTTAAACTTTTATTTAGGCTCTCTGGGTTTTGTGTTTGGTTTCATGATATTAGGCAATAGACTTTACCATTGCCCAATAAAAAGGATATGAAACAAGACTACCTATTACAATTCCAATGTCCGTGGACGAAGTTGTGCTACCTAGCCATAGACTATTTCCACTTTTCCCCATCCCCACTAGACATATACACATATATACCACAAGCACACTATAGTATGACCGTTTAATTGAATCCTTTTGTAAGGCTGAACTAAATTAAAAATGGACACAAAACCCCTTTTTCCAAAAGCTCATATGTTTGGAGCCGGAGTTTCCTCCCTTGAGGGGACACATTTCCATGGAGGAAGGGATAAACTGCTATTTTCTTTTTTGTATGCTATTCAATCGTCCTTTTCACTTTTTTTTATTTTTTTTTATTTCCTTTCTATTTTTTATTTTTTATTTTAAAGAATTAACTTTTTTTCTCTCTCTCTCTTCTCCACACTCTCTCTAAAAACAGTTTTTTTGAATCGAACATGATTCCTACAGATTTTCTCTTTTCATCTATCAAGTATATATTTTTTTTAATTACTTTTTATTTTTATATATTGCGTGATACATTTTTTTTTTTTTTTTATATTACAAAAGAAAAAACTGGACACGAACAATTTCTCATTTGATGTAGTGAACTATGGTGACATGGTAAAAAAATAAACAATCTGGCCTGAAACACTCACATGAATTTTATTTTAGTACATTTTTACTTTCTCTTACTCCTAGTAAGAGGAAGTATTGTAATCGTGTCAAATTTTCGATATCGAGTTTTCACCGGAAATATCCGTTTTGAGGTCCCCTGAGTCCAAAAAAGTGGTTTTTAGCAAATGGTCTGTGTGTCCGTGTGTGTGTGTGTGTGTGTGTGTGGCTGGTGGTGGTCTGTGGTGTGTATGTATATGTGAAAACAGCATAGCTCAAAAACGAAAAAACCGTAGAAAGTTGAAACTTGATATTACGTTTAAGTATCACCATGGGATCTGACGGTGCGTTATGTGTCAATATTCCTCAACCGGAAGTACCACTTTACTAGTTGTTTTTTTTACGTTTTGCAATTTTCTCAAAAATGGCTCCGAAGATTTTCTTTAAACTTGCTATATCAACTACACATACAAAGAGCTACACCTTTTATTTGAAACATTTCTCCAGGAAAATTCATTTAAGGGCACTTCTGGGGGAGGGGTGGGGTTAGGTTTTCATCTTAACTGCTGTTTCAGTATATTAGACAATTCTGTCATCTAAATAATGTTAATTAGAATTAAATATGTGTTGAAATTCCGAGTTTGAAAAAAATTGGATAACGGAAGTGCGTTTTTACTGAAATATAATTTTCAGTGTCTGGTATTCGCGAAAATGGCTCAACGATTTTCTTTAAACCAGCGTTGTTAACTATACATATAAAGAGCTACAACTTTTATTTGAAACTTTTCCCTGATAAATTCATTTAAGGGGACTTTTGGGGGAGGGGGGGTTATGTTTTTCTTTAAAATGCTATCACAGTTGATTATACAATTCTGTCATCCAAATTGAAATAAATAGAAATTAATATATGACCCAAATTCCGAGTTTCAAGGAAATTAGTAAACCGGACAGTTTTACTGGACAGTGTTTTCACTTTTCGACGAATTTCATTAAATTTGGTACACTAACTATAAAATTTGTCAATTATAATTTAGAGTACTGGAGTAAGAGAAAGTTGTGTGAGTGTTTCATACCAGATTTTTAAAATAATTATTACTTTTTATTTTCTCTTCCTCCTAGTAAGAGGAAGTATTGTAATCGTGTCAAATTTTCGATATTCAATTTTCACCGGAAATATCCGTTTTGAAGTCCCCTGAGCCCCAAAAAAAGTGGTTTTTAGAAAATGGTCTGTGTTTGTGTGTGTGTGTGTGTGAACAGCATAGCTCAAAAAAAAAAAAAACCGTAGAAAGTTGAAATCTGATATTCCGTTTAGATATCACCATGATCCGACAGTACGTTATCTGTCAAAATTCCTCAACCAGAAGTTGTACCACTTTAGTAGTTGGTAAATTAGAATTAAATAGGTTGCCAATAAATACCGAGTTTTGAAGAAAATTAATAAAGCGAAATTGTGCTTTTACTGAACAGTTTTTTTTTTTTTTTTCAATTTTCGACGAATTTTTCATTAAGTTTGGTACACAAACTATAAAATTTGTCAATTATAATTTTGAGAATTGGTGTAAGAGAAAGTTGTGTGAGTGTTTCACACCAGATTTTTTTTCTCATAATTTGGGGTTTTTTGACTATTAAAATAATGTTTTTACTTTTATAAAGAACACCCCCTATTTTCTGTCATCGTAAGTACATTCTTTACGTTATTGAAGCTTGATTTATGCTTATAATGTTGTACATATATAATAATAAAGCCTTTTATTAGTTTCCTATTTATAAAGAATTACAAAATAAATTTCTTTATGAATACAACAAACTTAGTGTAGTAAAATATTAAACTAAAATATAATAAAATATAATGTAATTAAAATAAAATAAACTACTTTACGGAAAAAGAAATGAAAATACTTTAAGCCAAGAATCAAAATACGTATTAATTATAATACAAAAAGTTATAATATATAAAAATTAGGAAACTAGGCCCATTTCTGGGCAAAGGCCTCTCCCAGTTTAGACCAAGAATGCTTGTTCCGAGCTGTACGCTGCCATAACATTCCTGCTTGTTGGACAAGTTCATCCCTCCATCTCAACGGCTGTCTACCTCTATTTCTATAGCATCGAGGGGTTGCCACTTTAAAATTCTCCTAGCCCAGCGATCGTCATCTAATCTTGCTATGTGGCCGGCCCATTTCCATTTTAGTTTTTTAATTGTGGCCACAACGTCTTCCACTTTTGTCCTTCGCCTTAACTCTTCATTAGTGAGTCTATCCTTTTTGCTTACTCCCAGAATGCTCCTTTCAATTGCCCTTTGTGTTACTTTTAGCTTTTCCATATTTTTCTTCGTCACTGCCCATGTCTGAGCGCCGTAAGTCATGCAAGGTAGAATACACTTATTGAAGGTCAGACGTTTTAGACTTAAGGACATTTTACTCTTAAATATATACTTTAGAGACCAATATTTTTTCTAGGAGAGAGATATCCTGCGTGTACATATATATATATCTTTTTTTCAGCCACTTTTCTAGAATCCAATCGATGACTGATATGTTAAGTTCGTGCATTACACTGCATCGTCCACTTTTTAGATCATGAAAAATGTTAAAGCACTGCATCAAAAATTTCTCTCAAATCTAATATACCAAGCACACATATGGTGCAGGGCATTTTCTTGTAAACATTTTTTTTTTTTTAAGAATCTTCTCTACATATTTAAAAGTCAAAGATCTAAATCGTTGAATTAGAAAATAAAATATAAAAACAATGCCATACCACTTCTCGTTTGAATATACAAGCAGTTAGACATTGTATAAAGAGAACAATGCACAATATGACGTTTGACACACAGTAATTTGCATAAGTCATGTACATTGTGTGTGTTTAACAGCACTGCCACATTTAAGCAAATTCAGTGTCAAGGTTGCTGCTCTTCAACACATCAACACAAAAATAGACAAAAATATAATGTCTAAAAATAAAAAAAATATATAAAAAAAACTATAACAGTTGTAAGGAGATATTTATAAGGCAATGGCCAGAGAAGTTTTTTTTTTTAAAGAAAAATAATTGTTTTCCACGAAAATTCAATTTTCGAAAACTTGACACCATCGCTCTTCGAACAAGAGAAAGTAAACATTCAATTAAACTTAACGCTATGTTAAATAGTGTTAGGATACTAATGTTACAGTGGGTTATCATTAATATTCAATGACGTTTTACCATAAAACATGGTCCATATCAACCAGATGCCCTTTTTGTTACATACCAAATCAACACTTGCATTTCACAAGTATCTGTTTCAATATTGTTGGCATATTATCCATGAATTTAGTCCAAGGAAATTAAAGGCTTCTTTCTTCCATTTCTAGTCGAAGGAAGAGAAGTAGGAAACTTGTGAGTAGATATAATTTGCTGATTCTAGGGCCATTTTTTTTGAGCCCCAGGCACTTATGAATTTACGCCCGAAGCCAGGGGTCTGGCGCGCGGCTACAAAATTACGATGAGACCCCCATCTGATTTTTAACCAAGGAAAAAAAATATTTTTGAGCCGCGGGATGGCATGCGAGGCATGCGGCTACGTTTTGAAAAATCTAGCTTGAAAACAATCTAAGGTAAAAAGAATATTTGTTAGCCGCGAGATGGGCATGCCTGACCTGCGGCTATGTTTTATAATATTTAGCTTGAAAATATAAGGTCGAAATTTGTCAGGGAAAAAAAATTTTTTTTGAGCCGGGAGATGGCATGCGAGGCATGCGGCTATGTTTTATAATATTTAGCTAGAAACATTCTAAGGACTGTAATATTGTTTTTGAGCCGGGAGATGATACACACGACATGCGGCTATGTTTTATAATATTTAGCTACAAACATTAAATATATTATCATCTAATACTATGAATAAAGACTTTGTTTTTTTAATGTATTGTTAGAAATATTCTAAGGACTTTATTATCATTTTTGAGCCGCGAGATGGCATACAAGACTAGGGCTAATATTTTATAAAATTTAGCTAAACACTTTAATATTTTTTGATATTTTGTTCATGTTTACACTTATAATATTTTAGCTAAACACATTTTAAGGACTTTCATATTGTTTTTGAGCCGTGAGATGGCATACAAGACTAGGGCTAATATTTTATAATATTTAGCTAAGGACTTTCATATTTTTTGATTTATCATCCAATACGATGAACAAATACTTTGTTTGTTTTTTTATGAATTGTTAGAAACATTCTAAGGACATTAATAAGTGTTTTTGAGCCGTGAGATGACATACAGGACATGTGGCTAAGTTGTGTAAAATTTAGCTTGAAACATTCTAAGGACTTTATTATTGTTTTTGAGCCGTGAAATGTCATCCAAGTCGCGGGCTAATATTTTATAATATTTAGCTAAAGACTAATATTTTTTTGATATTTTGTTCATGTTTAAGTTATGTTTACACTTATAATATTTTAGATAAACACATTCTAAGGACTTTAACATTGTTTCCGAGCCGTGAGATGTCTTCCAAGTCGAGGGCTAATATTTTATAATATTTAGCTAAACACTTTGATATTTTTTGATATTTTGTTCATGTTTAAATTATGTTTACACTTATAATATTTAGCTAAACACATTCTAAGGAGTTTATCATTGTTTTTGAGCCGTAAGATGGCATACAAGACTAGGGCTAAGTTTTTGTAATATTTAGCTTGAAACATGTTAAGGACTGTAATATTGTTTTTGAGCCGTGAGATTACATCCACCTCGAGGGCTAAGTGGTTATAATATTTAGCTAAGGACTTTAATAATTTCTGATATTATCATGCAATACGATGAACAAATGCTTTGTGTTTTTTAGGGATTGTTAGACTATACTATGAACAAAGACTTTGATTTTTTTATGTATTGTTCTAAGGACATTCTAAGGACTTTAATATTTTTGTTAAGCCGTGAGATGACATCCCAGGACTAGGGCCAATTATATTATCATCCAATACCATAAACAAAGACTTTGTTTTTATTATGTATTGTTGGAAACATTCTACGGACTGTAATATTTTTCTTGAGCCGTGAGATGCATCCAAGACTGGGGCTATGTTTTTATAATATATAGCTAAACACATTTTAAGCAGTTTAATATTGTTTTTTAGCCGTGAGATGTGACATCCAAGTCGGGGGCTAAGTTTTTATAATATTTAGCAACAAACATTAAATATATTATCATCCTATACTATGAATAAAGGCTTTGTTTTTTTTTAAGTCGAGGGCTAACTTTTTATAATGTTTAGCTAGAAACATTAAATATATTATCATCCAATACTATGAAAAAAGACTTTGTTTTTTTATTTATAGTTAGATACAATATTTAGCTAAACACATTTTTAGGACTTTCATATTGTTTTTGAGCCGTGAGATGACATACCAGGACTAGGGCTAAGTTTTATAATATTTAGCTACAAACATTAAATATATTATCATCCTATACTATGAATAAAGACTTTGTTTTTTTTTTAAGTCGGGGGCTAAGTTTTTATAATATTTAGCTAGAAACATTAAATATATTATCATCCAATACTATGAACAAAGACTTAGTTTTTTTATTTATTTATAGTCAGATACAATATTTAGCTAAACACATTTTAAGGACTTTCATATTGTTTTGAGCCGTGAGATGACATACCAGGACTAGGGCTAAGTTTTTATAATATTTAGTTAGAAACATTAAATATATTATCATACAATACGATGAACAAATACTTGTGTTTTTTATGTTTATGTTCATGTTTAAAGTAAATTATGTTTACACTTATAATAGTTAGCTAGAAACAATCTAAGGACTTTAATATTGATTTTGAGCCGGGAGATGACATACAAGACTAGGGCTAATATTTTATAATATTTAGCTAAGCACTTTAATATTTTTTGATATTATCATACAATACGATGAACAAATACTTCGTGTTTTTATGTTTATGTTCATGTTTAAATAAATTATGTTTGCACTTATAATATTTAGCTAGAAACATTCTAAGGACCATAATATTGCTTTTGAGCCGTGAGATGGCATCCTAGACTAGGCGGCTAAATATATTATCATCCTATTCTATGA
This sequence comes from Triatoma infestans, assembly GCA_011037195.1. Lineage (NCBI taxonomy): Eukaryota > Metazoa > Arthropoda > Insecta > Hemiptera > Reduviidae > Triatoma > Triatoma infestans. The sequence goes on along the minus strand of JAAEAF010004549.1, from coordinate 50,195 downwards.
ATAAAGACTTTGATTTTTTTTTTTATGTATTGTTAGAAACATTCTAAGAACTTTAATATTTCTGTTTAGCTGTGAGATGACATCGAGGGGCTAAGTTATTATAATATTTAGCTATAAGGACTTTAATATTGTTTTTGAGCCGTGAGATGACATTCAAGACTAGGGCGAAGATTTTATAATATTCAGCTAGAAACATTAAATATATTATCATCCATTACTATGAACAAAGGCTTTGATTTTTTTATGTATTGTTAGAAACATTCTAAGAACTTCTATATTGTTTTTTAGCCGTGAGATGACATCCAAGTCGACGGTTAATATTTTATAATATTTAGTTAGAAACATTGAATATATTATCATCCAATACGATGAACAAATGCTTTGTGAATTTTTATGTATTTTGTTCATGTTTAAATTAAATTATCTTTACACTTATAATATTTCGTGAGATGACATACAAGACTAGGGCAAATATGTTATAATATTTAGATACAAACATTAAATGAATTATCATTCAATACTATGAATAAAGACTTTGTTTATGTATTGTTAGAAACATTCTAAGGACATTAATATTGTTTTTGACTCCTGAGATGACATCCCAGGACTAGGTCCAACTATATTATCATACAATACGATGAACAAATACTTTGTGTTTTCTATGTTACTGTTTAAATTAAATTATGTTAAAAATTATAAAATTTAGATAAACACATTCTAAGGACTGTAATATTGTTTTTGAGCCGTGAGATGACATGCAGGACATGCTGCTAAGTTGTGTAAAATTTAGCTAGAAACATTAAACATATTATTATGGAATACTATGAATAAAGACTTTGTTTTTTTTTTTAAGTCGAGGGCTAAGTTTTCATAATATTTAGCTATAAACATTAAATATATTATCATCCAACACTATGAACAGGGACTTTTTGTTTTTTTATGTATTGTTAGAAACATTCTAAGGACTGTAATTTTTTTGTTGAGCCGTGAGATGCATCCAAGACTGGGGGCTATGTTTTTATAATATTTAGCTACAAACATTAGATATATTACCATCTAATACTATGAATAAAGTATTTGTTTTTTTTATGTATTGTTAGAAATATTCTAAGGAAGTGAATATTTCTGTTGAGCCGCGATATGACATACAAGACTAGGGCTAAGATTTTATAATATTTAGCTAAAGACTTTAAATATTGTTTGATATTATTATCATACAATACGATGAACAAATACTTTGTGTTTTTTTTTATGTTCATGTTTAAATTAAATTATGTTTACACTTATAATATTTAGCTACAAACATTAAATATATTATCATTCTATACTATGAATAAAGACTGTTAGAAACATTCTAAGGACTTTAATATTTTTGTTGAGCCGGTAGATGACATACAGGACATGCGGGTAAGTTGGCTAGAAACATTAAATATATTATCATCCAATACTATGAACATGTATTGTTTCATTTTTTTATGCGTATTAATGCTAGTATACTATTTTTTTTCATGTTTTAATACGTGTGTGTTTTCTGTATTTTTTACTTTTTTAAGTTTAGTACTACCATTGTTTTATGTATTGTTTCATTTTTTTTTGTGTGTATTAATACTAGTATAGTATGTTTTTTCATGTTTTACTACTTGTGTTTTTTGTCATTTTACTTTTATGTTTAGTACTAGTTTGTGTTAAAACAGGTATGTTTAATACTTGTGTTTTTGTATTTTTTTACTTTTTACATGTAGCAAGGCAGTTAACCCAGGAGCAAACTTTGTAGCATCGTAAGTGTGAACAGTAGTACTTTGACATGTCCAAATTAATCCTTTAGGAGTGCTTGGCTTGAGCAAATTGCAACAAATTGGCTTTGGAATGTCTTGCACTTCCCATGTAAAAACAAAACAAAAAATCCATCATCCTATGCACCTGCCTGATTGTACCGCATCCAGCGACCGCAAAGCGGATTCGACAATATTTGTATCCTACTTGTGCAGCGTTTTATCGGGGCTGATTGGAACTTTGCCGAGCGCCCTAGCTTACACGTTCGTCAAAATACCCACTTCTGGATAGCGAACTAGTCGGTTCCCCTGAGCTCCGAAGAGAATCAGAGGCTCTCCTCCTAGCCACTTACACATAGACATGGTGCGAGGACTTGATTGGATTTGAGAAGAATAGCTAACTGGTCGGTTCCTCTGAGCTCCGAAGAGAATCAGAGAGTCTCCTCCTAGACATAGGACTTAATTGGATTTGAAAAAATAGAAATTAAACTTACCCTGAGTGTTGTGAAGACGAACAAAGCTGGAATTGTAATGTATATTACTCCACTATTAAATGAGGTCCCCCACCTAATAGTGTTAGAAATACAAAGCTAAGTAATAAACGATGAACATCCGGTGTGTGTGTGTGTGTATATATAAAAATAAGATTATAAATTTTATTGAAATAATTTTAACACATAATAAGATAAAATATAAAATAATTATTGGATTTGAAAAAATAGAAATTAAACTTACCCTGAGTGTTGTGAAGACGAACAAAGCTGGAATTGTAATGTATATTACTCCACTATTAAATGAGGTGGAGACGGCTCAGAGGAACCGTCTAGTTCGCTATCCAGATGCGGATGTTCTGACGAACGTGTGTAAGCTAGGGCTCTCGGCAAAGTTCCAATAGGCCCCGATAAAACGCTGCACAAGTAGGCTAAGTTCATCCCGAATCCGCTTTGCGGTCGCTGGATGCGGTACAATCAGGCAGGTGCATAGGATGATGGATTTGTTTTTTGTTTTTACATGGGCAAATGCATAGGATGATGGATTTTTTTTTGTTTTTACATGTAAGAATTGTCTTTGGCCTAAACAAAATTTGGTGTGAAACACTCGCACAACTTTCTTTTACTCCAGTTTTCAAAATGATAATTGACATTATATCAATTGAATTTAAAAACTCCTTTAGTTTTACTATTTATAATTTTTAATATTAATATTCCTGCCATCAGTATTTATAATTATATAATAATATCATTCCATAAGAATTGTCTTTGGCCTAAAAAAATCTGGGTGAAACACTCACACAACTTTCTTTTACTCCAGTTTTCAAAATTATAATTGGCAAATTTTATAGTTTGTGTACCAAATTTAATGAAATTCGTCGAAAACTGAAAAAAACTTTTCAGTAAAAGCGCACTTCTGGTTTACTAATTTTGTCTTAAAACTTGGAATTTTGGCCATCTATTTAATTTTGTTTGGATGATAGAATTGTATAATCAACTATGATATCACTTTAGAGAAGCTGTAACCCCAACCCTCCGCTAAAAGTGGCGTTAAAAGGAATTTTCACAAAGTAATGTTTTAAACATAAGTTGTAGATCTTTGTATATTTAGTTTATATGATATGAAGTTTCAAGTCTGGACCGCTTTCAATATACAAACACTTAGAGATTACCCAGAATTGTATTTAACAACAGACATAATTCTTTTAAGCGACATAGTTGAACAGTTTAGAAATGTGTGTGAATCTATTTACAGCATTGATCCAAGTTGGTAATTCACAACGCCTGGGTTGGTATTTGACGCCTGTTTGAAATATACATAAGTAAAATTGGAACTTTTGACCGATTATGATAAACATCTTATGATTGAATCCGGTATTCGCGAAGGTATCACTTCATGTGTTACAAGACATTCCAAAGCCAATTTGTTGCAATTTGCTCAAGCCAAGTACTCCTAAAGGATTAATTTGGACATGTCAACCTACTACTGTTCACACTTACGATGCTACAAAGTTTGGTCCTGGGTTAACTGCCTTGCTACATGTAAAAAGTAAAAAAATACAAAAAACATAAGTATTAAACATACCTGTTTTAACACAAACTAGTACTAAACATAAAAGTAAAATTACAAAAAACACAAGTATTAAAACATGAAAAAACATAGTATACTAGTATTAATACACAAAAAAAATGAAACAATACATAAAACATAGTAGTACTAAACTTAAAAAAGTAAAAAATACAGAATACACACACATATTAAAACATGAAAAAACATAGTATACTAGTATTAATACGCATAAAAAAGTGAAACAATACATGTTCATAGTATTGGATGATAATATATTTAATGTTTCTAGCCAACTTACCCGCATGTCCTGTATGTCATCTACCGGCTCAACAAAAATATTAAAGTCCTTAGAATGTTTCTAATAATACATAAAAAAACAAAAAGTCCGTGTTCATAGTGTTGGATGATAATATATTTAATGTTTAAAGCTAAATATTATGAAAACTTAGCCCTCGACTTAAAAAAAACAAAGTCTTTATTCATAGTATTCGATAATAATATATTTAATGTTTCTAGCTAAATTTTACACAACTTAGCAGCATGTCCTGTATGTTATCTCACGGCTCAAAAACAATATTACAGTCCTTAGAATGTGTTTAGCTAAATTTTATAATTTTTAACATAATTTAATTTAAACAGTAACATAGAAAACACAAAGTCTTTATTCATAGTATATGATAATATAGTTGGACCTAGTCCTGGGATATCCTCAAAAACAATATTAAAGTCCTTAGAATGTTTCTAACAATACATAAAAAAAGTCTTTATTCATAGTATTGAATGATAATTTATTTAATGTTTGTAGCTAAATATTATAACACATTTGCCCTAGTCTTGTATGTCATCTCACGAAATATTATAAGTGTAAAGATAATTTAATTTAAACATGAACAAAATACATAAAAATTCACAAAGCATTTGTTCATCGTATTGGATGATAATATATTCAATGTTTCTAGCTAAATATTATAAAATATTAGCCCTAGATGTCATCTCCCGGCTCAAAATCAATATTAAAGTCCTTAGAATATTACTAGCTAACGATTATAAGTGTAAACATAATTTACTTTAAACATGAACATAAACATAAAAAACACAAGTATTTGTTCATCGTATTGTATGATAATATATATAATGTTTCTAGCTAAATATTATAAAAACTTAGCCCTAGTCCTAGTATGTCATCTCACGGCTCAAAAACAATATGAAAGTCCTTAAAATGTGTTTAGCTAAATATTGTATCTAACTATAAATAAAAAAAACAAAGTCTTTGTTCATAGTATTGGATGATAATATATTTAATGTTTCTAGCTAAATATTATTAAAACTTAGCCCTCGACTTGAAAAAAAAACAGTCTTTATTCATAGTATAGGATGATAATATATTGAATGTTTGTAGCTAAATATTATAATAACTTAGCCCTAGTCCTGGTATGTCATCTCACGGCTCATAAACAATATGAATGTCCTTAAAATCTGTTTAGCTAAATATTGTATCTAACTATAAATAAAAAAAATAAAGTCTTTGTTCATAGTATTGGATGATAATATATTTAATGTTTCTAGCTAAATATTATCATAACTTAGCCCTCGACTTGAAAAAAAACAAAGTCTTTATTCATAGTATAGGATGATTATATATTTAATGTTTGTTGCTAAATATTATAAAAACTTAGCCCTAGTCCTGGTATGTCATCTCACGGCTCAAAAGCAATATGAAAGTCCTTTAAATGTTTAGCTATATATTATAAAAACATAGTCTTGGATGCATCTCACAGCTCAAGGAAAATTTTACAGTCCGTAGAATGTTTCCAACAATACATAATAAAAACAAATTCTTTGTTTATGGTATTGGATGATAATATATTTGGCCCTAGTCCTGGGATGTCATCTCACGCCTTAACAAAAATATTAAAGTCCTTAGAATGTCCTTAGAACAATACATAAAAAAATCAAAGTCTAAAAATAACTAAAAAACACAAAGCATTTGTTCATCGTATTGTATGATAATAGCAGAAAAATTATTAAAAAGTCCTTAGCTAAATATTATAACCACTTAGCCCTCGAGGTGGATGTCATCTCCCGGCTCAAAAACAATATTACAGTCCTTAACATGTTTCAAGCAAAATATTGTAAAAACTTAGCCCTAGTCTTGTATGCCATCTTACGGCTCAAAAACAATGTTAAAGTTCTTAGAATGTGTTTATCTAAAATATTATAAGTGTAAACATGAACAAAATATCAAAAAATATTAAAGTGTTTAGCTAAATATTATAAAATATTAGCCCGCGACTTGGATGACATTTCACGGCTCAAAAAAAACAATATTAAAGACCTTAGAATGTTTCAAGCTAAATTTTACACAACTTAGCCGCATGTTCTGTATTTAATCTCACGGCTCAAAAATGATAACAGAGTCCTTAGAAAGTGTTTAGCTAAATATTATAAGTGTAAACATGAATAGAATCCATAAAAATGCACAAAGTATTGAATATCAAAAAATATTAAAGTCCTTAGGTAAATATTATAAAATGTTTGCTCACGACTTGGAAGCCATCTCGTGGCTCAAAAACAATATTACAGTCCTTAGAATGTTATTAACAATGCATAAAAAAAACAAAGTCTTTATTCATAGTATTGAATGATAATTTATTTAATGTTTTTAGCTAAATATTATAAAATATTAGCCCTAGACTTGGATGACATCTCACGGCTCAAAATCAATATTAAAGTCCTTAGAATGTGTTTATCTAAAATATTATAAGTGTAAACATAATTTAAACATGAACAAAATATCAAAAAATATTAAAATATTTAGCTAAATTTTATAAAATATTAGCCCTAGTCTTGTATCTCATCTCGCGGCTCAAAAATGATAATAAAGTCCTTAGAATGTGTTTAGCTAAATATTATAAAATATTAACCCTAGTCTTGTATGCCATCTCGTGGCTCAAAAACATTATTAAAGTCCTTAGCGTGTTCCTAGCTAAATATTATAAAATCTTAGCCGCATGTTCTGTATGTCATCTCACGGCTCAAAAAAGTTATTAAAGTCCTTAGAATGTGTTTAGCTAAATACTATAAGTGTAAACATCAACAAAATACATAAAAATGCACAAAGTATTGAATATCAAAAAATATTAAAGTTTTTAGCTAAATATTATAAAATGTTTGCCCACGACTTGGAAGCCATTTCGCGGCTCAAAAACAATATTACAGTCCTTAAAATGTTTCAAGCTAAATTTTATAAAAACTTAGCAATAGTCCTGGTATGTCATCTCACGGCTCAAAAACAATATGAAAGTCCTTAAAATCTGTTTAGCTAAATATTGTATCTAACTATAAATAAAAAAAACAAAGTCTTTGTTCATAGTATTGGATGATAATATATTTAATGTTTCTAGCTAAATATTATAAAAACTTAGCCCTCGACTTAAAAAATACAAAGTCTTTATTCGTAGTATAGGATGATAATATATTTAATGTTTGTTGCTAAATATTATAAAAACTTGGCCCACGACTTGGATGTCACATCTCACGGCTAAAAAACAATATTAAACTGCTTAAAATGTGTTTAGCTATATATTATAAAAACATAGCCCCAGTCTTGGATGCATCTCACAGCTCAAGGAAAATTTTACAGTCCGTAGAATGTTTCCAACAATACATAATAAAAACAAAGTTTTTGTTTATGGTATTGGATGATAATATATTTGGCCCTAGTCCTCGGATGTCATCTCACGCCTTAACATAAATATTAAAGTCCTTAGACTGTCCTTAGAACAATACATAAAAAAATCAAAGTCTTTGTTCATAGTATAGTCTAACAATACCTAAAAAACAGAAAGCATTTGTTCATCGTATTGTACGATAATATCAGAAATTATTAAAGTCCTTAGCTAAATATTATAACCACTTAGCCCTCGAGGCGGATGTCATCTCCCGGCTCAAAACAATATTACAGTCCTTAACATGTTTCAAGCTAAATATTATAAAAACATAGCCCTATCCTTGTATGCCATCTTACGGCTCAAAAACAATGTTAAAGTTCTTAGAATGTGTTTATCTAAAATATTATAAGTGTAAACATGAACAAAATATCAAAAAATATTAAAGTGTTTAGCTAAATATTATAAAATATTAACCCTAGTCTTGTATGCCATCTCGTGGCTCAAAAACATTATTAAAGCCCTTAGCATGTTTCTAGCTAAATATTATAAAATCTTAGCCGCATGTTCTGTATGTCATCTCACGGCTCAAAAACATTATTAAAATCCTTAAAATGTGTTTATCTAAAATATTATAAGTGTAAACATGAATAGAATCCATAAAAATGCACAAAGTATTGAATATCAAAAAATATTAAAGTCCTTAGCTAAATATTATAAAATGTTTGCCCACGACTTGGAAGCCATTTCGCGGCTCAAAAACAATATTACAGTCCTTAAAATGTTTCAAGCTAAATATTCTAAAAACTTAGCCCTAGTCTTGTATGCCATCTTACGGCTCAAAAACAATCTTAAAGTCCTTAGAATGTGTTTATCTAAAATATTATAAGTGTAAACATGAACAAAATATAAAAAAATATTAAAGTCTTTAACTAAATTTTATAAAATCTTAGCCCTAGTCTTGTATGCCATCTCCCGGCTCAAGAAAAATATTACAGTCCTTAAAATGTATTTTAGCTAAAATATTATAAGTGTATCAGTATCAGTATCAGTATATATTTATTTGCTTTTGGGGTGATCCCCATACAAAAGAGTCAGGCTACATTTCAGCATATTACATAAGATCTTAAATTAATAATTATAAATAAAGAGACAGTGAAGGTAGAATAGCATCAGTTCTATTATAAATAACTAAAAGTTAATAGCTAATAGCATAACAAAAACTACAACCCTGAAATTTATAATAAATAAATAAAGCTAGAAGTTATAAAAATAAAAGAAAATACAAAAATGAACGAAATGTTTCTAATTTCTGACAATATAAGTAAATGAGGATAATAAGTAAGATAAGAAATTAGAAATGATGAGAAGCATTATAAAAGGTGCAACATAATTATAAAAAGGTGTATCAAAATGAAATAAAAAATAAATAAAAAGCAACTTGCATGAGAAGGCGGAAGGGGAAGTCAGCTACTTTGTAGTTATAAGTTTAACAGTAAATATTAATAATTATACTAAAATATTATAAGTGTAAACATGAACAAAAAATATTAAAGTGTTTAGCTAAATATTACAAAATAATAGCCCTAGTCTTGTATGACAGTTCGCGGTTCAAAAACATTATTAAAGTCCTTAGAAAGTGTTTAGCTAAATATTATAAGTGTAAACATGAACAAAAAATATTATAAAATAGTAGCCCTCGACTAGGATGACATGGCACGGCTCAAAAGCATTATTAAATTCCTTAAAATGTGTTTATCTGAAATATTATAAGTGTAAACATGAACAAAAAATATTAAAGTGTTTAGCTAAATATTATAAAATAGTAGCCCTCGACTTGGATGACCGTTCACGGCTCAAAAGTGCTTAGAATGGGTTTATCTAAAATATTATAAGTGTAAACATGAACAAAATATCAAAAAATATTAAAGTGTTTAGCTAAATATTATAAAATAGTAGCCCTCGACTTGGATGACAGTTCACGGCTCAAAAACATTATTAAAGTCCTTAAAATGTTTCAAGCTAAATATTATAAAACATAGCCGCAGGTCAGGCATGCCCATCTCCCGGCTCAAAAATATTCTTTTTACCTTAGATTGTTTTCAAGCTAGATTTTTCAAAACGTAGCCGCATGTCTCGCATGCCATCTCCCGGCTCAAAAAGATTTTTTTTCCCTGGTTAAAAATCAGATAGGGGTCTCATCGTAATTTTGTAGCCGCGCGCCAGACCCCTGCCTTCGGGCGTAAATTCATAAGTGCCTGGGGCTAAAAAAAAAATGGCCCTAGAACGCCCTATTTACATTTACTCCTGCTTATAATACAGACAAGCAGATGACTTGGCCAGTTCAGCGACATTCTTCCAGTTTATGTTTGAAGGGTCACATGACGGGACCTTAATCATTTTTATAATATTTGACTCTCTTCTAGGCATAGGCAGATTTTTGTAAACTTTATGCAATATATAAATGGTTTTTTAAGAATTATCTGAATGAGTTTCAGAAGAGATGGAAGAGTTACAGTATTAAGTGTGAAGAACACTTGGTCTTCAATGTATCTAAGACGAAAAGTCATTCTCCCACCAGAGTTTTTACTTTCTCTTACTGCTAAAACAATTCTTGTATACAAGTATTCACCGGAAATAAATACTTTGAAATCGCTTGAGCACGAAAAAAACAATGGTTTTAAGAAAATTTTGAGAATTTTTGTATGTTTTGTATATTTGAGTATGTTATACAATTTTCCAACCAATATAAGTGAAATTGATTGAAGTTGCCGAAATTCCAAACTCGAAGAAATAATCTTGAAGTGTACCTTTATTATATTTTTGTTTTAATCGTTTTTTTGCGATGTTCTCGAAAATTTTGAAGTGATTTCAATTTGTACTTTATTCACTAACTACACTTACCTACCCACTAAAATTTTCATTTGAATCACATTATTCGGGGTAAATATGTTCAAATGTTGTGGGAAGGAGCTTTGACGTTGTGATTCTTGCTAGTAAAAATACATTTTTTTTATTTCATTATAGTGATCTGTTTGTGACACCAGTTATTATATATTAAGGGCAACTTATAAAATAAAAATTCCAACTTTGTACAAAATTTAACAACTATAATTGTGAGAATTACAATACGGAGAAGTCTGTGGATATTTCTCGACACTTTTTTTTTTTTAATTTATTTATAATAATGTTTTTTTTTCTTTTATTTATAATAATATTAATATTTTACATTTTTCTGTTTTTTACGCTTTGGACAAACTAGTCCTTTCCTAGAAATGAAATGAGCCAAACATTCATGATGTTGTTTTAAAATATCTGAAATTTTGGAATCTTGATCCTTTATGTTCTTGTGATTCCGATGTAATACCAAAAGATTATCTGTCAAAATACGTAATGTAAAATAAAATTAATAAACTCTGAAAGGATAATAATACATATTGTGATATGAGTTAAAAATAAATTGTCCTTAAACATAATAGTTATAACAAAATATTAGAGATTACTGGCAGGCAGATATCTCGCACAGGAATGTTTTAAATTTATTATGTTTTGCCGTGCCATATCTCTGTAATCAATAAATCATCGTGCCAGAAGTTAAAAATAAAGCATAGAAGTAGAAGAAGCGAGGAATAAATTGGAAGTAAAACAAAAATATAAGGCGACAAGTTATAGTCCTAGCTTTACAAAGAAAATGGAGGAGTTAAGCCAGTGTTGTCCATAACTCTCTGCACTCTGCCTTCCTTCCTTCCTTCTCTGCAGCTCTGATTACAGCTCCCTATACCGGACAACAAAGCCTTATCTTTCCATATAATCCGTTCTTCTCTTCTTCAGCGCGTTCCTTGTCTTCTGAACAGTTTCTGGAAGATAGCTCCCTCATATGTACCAAGCCTTGTCTTCTCTTCTAATACAGCTCTTTCTTCTTCAGCGTGCTCTTTTTCTTCTGCACAGTTGAGACTTTTTCTTTCCTACTTAACCAGCTTCCAATCTTCATCCTGTCCCTTTTTTTCTGTACCATTTGAATTAAAGCTTCCTGTCCGGACCATGTCTTTTCTTCTCTTCCAGCTCTCTCTTCTTCATCCTCTCCTTTGTTTTTTCTTCGGTACGGTTGAACCGTAGCTCATTCTCCCAGATCAAGCGATTCCTTTCAAATTCATATATCTCTTATTCAATGCCTTTTACTGATGTTGATCCGAAGATCTGAACTATAACTCTCCGTATAAATCTTGCCTTTTCTTCCAATCCAGCCCCTCGAATTTCTTCCTTCCATTTCAATCTTGCTGACCCTTTCCTCTATCCGCTGTTGCATCTGACTACTTCCAATTAGACTTCTTCCAGTGCGTTGAACGTCATCTTTAGCATAAAGCTTTATTTTGGCTTCTTTCATGCCCAAATATTTGATAATCCTATATGATTTTGTTCTTATGGGCTGTCGAGCAAGAGAATATGCTTTCATATGGAAAAAAAGAGTAAAACTCGAGAATTTTTAGAAGTGCCGCTCTCTTGCAACATTTTAGTTATTTTTCAGAAGATAGGACAGAAACAATTATTAAATATTTCTAAATTTCCACCAGGTTAAGAAGAAGTCTAATATTACGAGAAGAGAAAGTACTAATTGGTAGGTTTTAAGAGAAATTGCAACCAATCATTTCTAAATAAACGGAACATTTTTTTTTTCGCCTCTGAAGACTATTAAATTCAGAAGCATGGAGGATTCAAAAGTATGGAGGAAGAATCGAAGAATTTTAATTAACAACGCAAAATTGGTTTTCTTTCCACTACTATAAATAAATATCAAGTTTTGTAGTTTGGAAGTTTAAAAAGTTAGTTTTAGGAAAGGAAGTCCAAATTCAATTAAATTAAATTTTCCATTCAATTAATTTTGAATTCGATCTATGAATATAACAATTTTTGAAATTAGTGGCTGGTTTAATTGTTTAATGGTGATTTGTACCATTTTATAATGTTTGTTTAAGAAAAAATGTTGGAAAATTCTTTTTAAAACACAGCTCAAACCATAATGTCAGAACTGGCGATTACCTTCAATATGTGATTTACTTGAGTAAAGCTTGACACATCTGTACATTACAGCGAATTCATCATAGTCTGTTACTAGAACTGTAACACTTAGTTCCAAATTAATGGCAAAATCGTATTCTTTGGCTATAATTAAGAAAATAGTGGTTAGTCATACAGATTACTTGCATAGTATAGTATATAGAGGAGCGATGGTAATGATTAAGAAATTTAGTTAGTTTTAAAAAATCAAAATTTATTCACCCAACGTTTCGTCTTGTATAAAAACATCATCAGGGCTCAGTTTTTTTTTTTTTAATAATATAATGCAATTAGGATTACTTAAATATATCTGGAGCTGTTTGTGCACTTCGTGTCTGGTTGAAGTTGTGATATGACTGGTTTCATGAAATTGAATGAAAAATGGATTCTTACAAGCTGACTTATTAATGCATCTTGCGCAATTTCCTAAATTTTTTGGTCTATTTATCGAGCAGTTCATGAGAAAAATTGAACATTAATTTTAAATAGTTGATAGAGTTTTAGTGTTGCGGTGTGCAGTGACCTTTTTACTTGGACTTGAACTTACTTTGTTCACATGTCTTCACAATAATACTTAATATTTATATAAATACTTATAAATCCGTATTTTTACAGGTATATATATATATATATTCATTTTACATATATATCTACTCAGCCTTTAAATTAAAATTACAAAATCTCAGACTGGTAATATATGAAACGCGAAATATCGCCGATGGTGCAATTTGAGCTGTCACAGGAGAGTTCTGTACAGTCACCTTCAAAAATCGTCGTTTAAATATTGTTTATTGAAATATATACATACTGATGACGTCATATTGACGAAATAAGATTAATAGCACAATTGAGTTTAGCTTGTAGAAAGTATTCCGGAATATTATTTGGTGATTTTATATTTGGAGATTATTCTCACGTTCCCCCTGGATATCCAACTACTAACAACATCAGTCGCCAGCACAGCTTTTTATACTGAATAGCCGAAGTCATGTCGTAAAGTAAAAAAACAATAGATAGCGAAACCTAAACTATTTCGATATCGAATAAACAAGATCTTCTATTATTAGAAAAAAAAAACAAAAATAAAGGAAAATTCAGTCAAATGTAGAGAGTTAGGCCTGGAAGCTCGGGTATTTGGAGCTGAATAGCCTCTCCCAAGATCCGAACATGATGGAAATACTTTTTCCTTTTATTATACCTACATACTTCAAGACAACTCTATTGTGTAATGCAGTTTTACTTACCAATTTGCGTGCAGCTGAATGAAATCTTTCCAGATTGATGTCCACTGTACGGTGCCAGTGCATTACAACGGACTTCACAGAAAACTGGCTGGTTGCTACAAAACAAAATCAATTTGTGAATACCAACTGAAAAATAATAAGCATTATCAAATTTAGATTTTTCATATAGCGTAACTAATGTTCAAATATTATATAATAAGCGTATAATTCTTATAATGTAAAATATTGCCGTAGTGCATTATTAGATATAATCACTTACAAAATTAAATCATTATCGGCTGGCTACTAGGTTCTGCTATAACGATAGATGCTAAACTTAAAAAAAAAATTCTCAATTGGAAGGCGAACAGATTTGTGTAGCAAGTCTGGATAGATAAAAGGGAGAAAGATCTAAAGAAGCGGGGCACAGAAAAAAATAACCAGAAAATATATAATCCAAACTCTGAAATAATCTGAAATCAATTTGGAAATAACGAGACAATAAATTTCACCATAGAACAGAAATACTATGAGTTTGGAATCCTTCCATCCAAAATATAAGAAGAACAGCAAAAACCTCTACATGATTCATTTAACAAGTGATTTTCTAAATTAAAACAGAACATAGATATAATCCTTCCATCTATTCTGGTTATCACGAGGATAATTTCTAAAAATTACATTCCGATGACTCCCAGTGTAAACCAAACTTTCTACGAAATATTCCAATGTCGTAAGAATGATTGTAAACTAAGTTTTTAGTAGAAGAAAGTGATATGAATCTTCAGATCATCTATGGTGTTGAAAGGAGGTTGGCCATGTGCTCTGTTTCCCAAAAGACCATATTTAATTTTATAACAGGCTGCCAATAAGTAAATTTTTCATGATTAAAGTTACCTTATCAGCAGTGATAGACCAACAATATGATCACTTCTAGATAGGCGCTGAATTTCTCCAAGCAATAATCGGCGGATTCAACGTGTCCCACCAAACTACAGCCGTGTGTAATAGCTTTGGATTTATAAATATAACCAACAAATCTTCCAAATCAGTTAATCTTCCAAACGGTAAGATGACAGATCTTATCTCACTCTAGACAACAAAGACTCAGGTGTGCAGTCCATCTAGAAATTTTTCTTGATATAAGGTATTGCGTAAGGAATCATTCTAATACTAAACTACAAATTATTCAATTCTTGCTAACCGTTGTTTCTGCAATTTTTGGTTTTTCAATAATATTTTATCAAGAAATACGTGAATTTGTTTAAAATTCTGTAAAGTCTGGACAAAGAAACAGTATTACTAAACAATTGTTTTAAGATATCAGTTTTTCATTTAAAACAAAATAATTATTATGATTTAAAAGAGAAGTTAAATAATTACTTAATTCCGTAATATCCGTCTCCATTAAGTTTTATCAAGACATCTTCAATTCTAGTTTTATATCTTCGGCAGACAGTTGAATTTGATCCGTGCTTTGCATTAGTCACATACCAAGTCCCATTCAAAAACTAAATTAAAAATCAAAAATCAATATAATCAAATCATAGAGAGTCGTAGACTAGCCCCTTCCTTCAGGGATCTTGTTGTCCCTGATAATTAACAACACGAATAACACACTGACACCACACCAACCGTTTAGCAATCGTAGCACCTCCTCTACTTCTTTTTCTAGTTTTATTCAGTTTCTTATTCTCTCTGCCCATATTTCGAGAGGAGTTTGCATGTCAGAATCACATAAATTTAATTTCATTTAAATAGCCATGCTATAAGACTTCGCTTATCTCGATTCATTATCGGTTGCGATACTTTTTTCGATACTAATTTCTGATTCTTACTTTTTTGTGTTTCTTTGTTAGCCATCCCAAATACAGAGAAAAACATTCTTCTAATTAAAGTCAACATACGCACATTTCACTATCAAAATTCCTTGAACCTATTTACCTCTAACTACTGCTTCTTATTAGCATATTTAAAGCATTTATCTACAAAAAGCAGCTATTAACAAACTTCCTTTGAATCTTCCTCATTTGAATTAATGAATTGATTTTTTTTTTTTAAATTTAAGGCGCGTCAATATCTATGGTCATTAGCGCCCAGAGCCTTCTTAGGCACTATCGGCTTCCGGATGGTGTTCTCTCGCTACAGATTACACTGTTCATCACCGAACAGTGAGCTGTAGAGGCTCCTAGGAAGAAAAAATCTAAGGGTAGCACTGGACTCGAACCCGGGATCTCCGCGTGGGAGTCCAAGCGCTAACCACTTAGATAATACCTTGGTAACTGAATTGAATAATTGTTTAAATCAACAATTAGCTTCAAGAGATTATAAAATATTTTTATTTTATTTCATTTTTAGACATTTGATTTAATTATATTACAGTTAATATTACGTACCCTTGTGGAATTAAAGTTTGCCATAGGTGTATAATTTGCACATTTTTCAATTTTGGGATAATCAGCAAATGCAAACGTCAGAAATCCAAAAAATGTCACTACAAATATCCTGAAATATTATTAAATATATAATGTACATTTACATATATAGTAAATTATGTTTATGTATATGCTACGCCGAATCGGTGAAATTGCCTGGTTCACATACTGGCCGAAGTGCACCAATAATAATAATTGTTTCAAGTGTTTCAAAAACAAATATATTTATTTGTAATTCTGCCAGTCACTCTGGCAGGTTCTGCAATAATCTTTAGAAATTAATTTAAAAAAATCATTAACTTATTTACAAGAAATACATTACATCTTTTGGTAGTGAAAGTGGGCATATAAAAAATTGTTATAAAACATGGATAGTGAGAACTGGAAAGATACTACGTGACAAATACAAAGTGATTTAAAAAAATTGATTTACTTGTCTGCATAAGTTCAAGAGAAATACACTACTTGTTATATTTGCAATGTATTTGGTATTGTTTAATTAGTTGTCTTCCCTACAATATGAATTAGACAACAAAACTGCCCAGTTCGTGAATTCCACCAATTTCACCTATTCAGCATAACATATATAACATTATTTATATAAAGAATCAACGGTTTAACACTTTTTCTCTGTGCTTGGACACATAATATAATATATTCATAATATATAAGTAAGTAAAGTAGTGCTTATATTTTCAGGCGACCTAAACGTCCAACTCCCAAAGTAGGTGATGTAGGCAGTGACGCACTTTACCATTAAAGTTTTCCATGTTAATATACATTTAACAGGGCTCGAATTAGAGACCTCCCAGTTATGAGTCCTTCTCATAATCACTACACCAATCAACCTGATGAGAATATCTTTAGTCTATTGCAATGTTATTATAAAGTTACACTATTTCAACTATGTAATTATTAATATTCATATTTTATGGTTTGTATAGCATGGTTTCAGAGCTAGTTAATTGTTATCTGCCTTTTATTGATTTGACTATAAATTTAAATATATAATATAAATTATTATATAAAATATAAAAATGAATATAAAACATAGAATATAATATAAAATTAAATATATAAAGAAATAATATTTAAACTAACAATATTATTTTGAATGGAACCATTGGTCTCAATTTCGTTAATTATTCGGTATCAACACTTCACTAATAATAATAATTAAAAATCAATAAAAACTTAATATAAAGAAAACTTACGTATTCATGTTGGCGAAGCGAAATAAACTGGTAATTGCTTTTATGCTAGAGTTGCGAAATCCAACCTAACACTCCCATACGGCCAACATAGCAAGTTTGCACAGCTTGTATAACGTCATTAATATAAAGAGAAGGATGGCCACTGTTATTTTAACTAAAACTGTATTGTCATTGGCGATACAATTGAGTACGAAAAAGAAGTTTCTAAAAAGTGACCTGCTTGAATAATGAAATATATTTGTGTATCTGAGCAGATAAATAAATTTGTTTATCTGAGCAGATTTCTCAAACTTTGAGAAATTTCATTCCTTTATATTCTGTTTGAAAATTATAAGGGATTATACACATATTCAGCAAAATCAATTAAGCCAGATAATATAATATTTACTCGTGCAAAGAAAGCCTGTTGAACTTGTTAATCGTTTCCATTATTTAGGTGTTCCGATTTCCTGTAATGTAAATATTTCCTGGCCTCAAAACACTTTTTGAGTGTAGGAAAACTGGCATTTAATAAAGTTAAATCCAACTTGTTAAACTCAACGGCAACACTTACGAAACTAAAAAGGAACTTCTAAATTCTATTTTTAAACCAACACTGCTATATTGCTCAGAAATCTGGGCATATAACTACCTGGAATTGTTAGAAACTATGCCATTGCAATCTGTAAAGAGTATTTAACTATCTTCCAAAAACGGCGCCTAATTCTCGCTTGTACGTTTAGAAATCGGATTTTCACCAATTGTAGTTTCTGTTTTCAAATCTATGTAGAATTTGTTAATTAAAATCCCTAAAATGAATAGTTCGCGTCTGACTTATATTTGTTATATAAAATCAATACTCAGAAACGAAATAGCATAAGTTGGTTATCTTTCATTAAGGATACAATGTCGTCTATAGGCGCATTATTGGATATTCTTCTAACACAGGATCCTCTAATTTTACGAAAAGAAAAGAAAAACAACTTAACCAAACTGACAAATAAATTCCTTTTTGAGGACATAGATAAGGTACTAAGCAGCAAATATAATGTATTATATAGACACGTCTCTAGTTTTGACAATAAAGAAATATATTTAGACTTGGGATGTAATATAACTAAACTTAGAACAATTTCTCAAATTCGTCTTTGCAGAAGAAAATGTATGAAACTCTATTTACACGGGTTTACATACATATTTGATTGTAACAATATATGTTTAATTTGCTCTTCTTTGAGTGAAGATTCCATAATGCATTTTCTGTTTGATTGTGAAACTCTTCAACAGTTCAGATCTTACTTTTTTCAAAATTTTTATCAGCTAATTTTCATGGTTCAAAAGAAAACTTGTTTGAGGAATTGTTTATACTATAAAATCTAAAGAGCAGATAAATGCTTTTTATATTTTTTGTAAACAATCATTTAGGATAAGAAATTTTGTATTGGGAGAATATTCATTTCATTTTCAGTTTATGTTTATTGTATTTTGAACTTGCTTGTTTGCTTATATTTTTTGTCCTCTTATTAAAAGTAATTATTTTGTTTTATTTTTACTCTTTAAGTGTTTACTCATTGAAGTATATTGTCATCAATTTCTTTTTTTTATTAGTTATTTTTGTATCACCATTATCATGGCCGACTCACTTGCTCGAAAGCACATGTAAGCTTAAAAGCAATAAGTAAATAAATGAATAAATAAATAAAATAAAATAATAATATTTACTGGAAAATAAATATCGGTGAGTATAAATGTGAGACGAAATACTGCAAACTCAAACGAAGTTTTCTAACAAGAAGTGGAAGTAGTTTTCTGTAAAAATCCTGAAGAACTAAATTTCATTTTATAGATTTCTTTTTACTTTCTCTTACTTCAAGTAAGAGGAAATATTGCGAATCATATTAAATTTTCGAAATTGAGTTTTAAGGTCCCCTGAGGAGGAAAAAAAAGTTTCTAGCGAATGGTGTGGGTGCATTGCATTTTTCTTCTTCCTGGTGAGAGTATCCCTAACAACAGGGAGTTTATTTCTACATCAAATAAGTATATTACATGTATTTTATTTACTCACAAATTTTAACTTATCACACTATCAGTTCGATTAAAGCCAAATTTTAATTGAGATGCTGTTAAAAAAAAAGATTTCAAGTGAACAGATAATCATAAAGAAGTAAAGTGTTGAAGATCCAAAAATAAATAAATAATGCCTTGAATTTCTAATAACATCAAGTTGCTATAAATATGTGATATGCTTTCATATATTTTAAAGTTAAACAACAAATTTCCCACCAATTTGTTGTGCGAGACCCCGAATAGGAAACTGAGAGTTGGGAGGCCCAGATTGCGTCGCCATGATGGAGTTGCCCATGAAGCAGGGATTATCCTCGGACTTCGTAACTGGATGGCGTTCGCTAAAAATAGGGACCAGTGGCGGAAACGTATTGAAAAGGGGTAGATCCACACCACTAGGTTATAGGACCAGGAAAGCAGAAAGAAGAAACAACAAATTTTAACTTATTTCAACATAAATATGGCTGTATGTAACGGATTGGTTAAAGTAATTAAAATTAAATTTAATTGATTAAAATTAGAGATTATCCAATTCAATTTTGTTGCAAAATTTGGTAAACTTTGGAAGATACTTTTTACCAATTAGTTGCTGGTAGTCTTAGACCCGCTGTAGGGGTAGTGAACCCCCACCACTCATCCACACTAGCGAGTGAACCCCCACCACGCATCAGAGAGAAAGAGCCCCTCCCGAGAGAGAGGAGAGGAGAGGCCAGTTGTATATATATACGAGAGACAGAGTCAAAAGAGGGGATATTCTGTTCCAGTCTACACTCAATTGTACACATCGTTTAGCCACGTCAGTCTGTCTGATCAGTTCTTGTAGTGTAAAGTATACAGTCCTTGGCAGTCAGTCATATACAAATATATCAATTATATATCTTATACCGATATTAAGGTGTTATTTATCCATCAACATCTACAACCAACATCTCCTCCTACAACCATTACATTGGTGGCAGCGCTATCGAAACCCAGCCATTTCTCATTAAAAGGTAAGATATAAATTTCTATTATTTTTTTTTAATTATTATTCATTTTAGTTTTACACTTTTAAAAATTTTATTTCCGCTATTTTTTGTTACATCTATTTGTATATTTCATATTTTTAAAATTTCGACTTCATTTTTATGAAAAGAGCCGAAATTATTCAAAAATTAAAACAACCAACATCTCCTCTTATAACCATTAATATACAAATATATCAATTATATATCTTATACCGATATTAAGGTGTTATTTATCCATCAACATCTACAACCAACATCTCCTCCTACAACCATTACACCCGCCAAACTTCTCCTTGTAGGTGATCCCTCTGACGAGGTCTTTTCGAAGATGATCTAATTTGTTGTAGTTATTTATGAGATGTCGTATGTCTTGTGTGTGTGTGTGTGTGCTGTGTATATTTCAAAAATGAAAAATAGCAGCAAGCTCAAACTTTGTATTCGTTTAAGTAATAGGTTACGGATTTTTTTTTAGTTTTTAGCATTTTCACAAAAATGGTTCTAACGATTTTCTTTAAACGCCGCTTTATACTATCTACGTTGCCCGCAAGAGGTATCTGTTGCATGCAGTTACTTGGAGGGTAGCGACCTCACGGATTACCGTAGCTCAGTACTCCATGCGCTTCATCAGAACAGTACACAATATGCCTAAACTACATAAACTCTACACTTTACAGACAAGGACAAACAGACTACATAAACTAGGGTCTCCGTCCCTACTTAATGGGCGTAAGCCAAGGGAGTGTAGTGGAAGAAAGAAATGAAAGGAAATAAGAATTTTGTAAATAGTTGAGTAAAATAATTTTGTGAATTTTAGCTAGTTCAAAGAGTGTATTTTAGTGAAGGGGGAAGATCCAGATACTATAATTTAGGTCAATGGTACTGAAGAGACAAAGGGACAAGTAACAGGATAAACTAATGCACTCCTCCAGACATACCAGCATTATTTGAAAAGATTTGTACTAACAAGAGAAGGAAGGCATTCTTTCGAGAGACTGCATTCTGCTTTCATACAAGAACAGTCTGAACAGACATTTTACCAGAACACTTGCTTCAGGAATTGCTATCTTAAATTTAGTGCCAGTTTAGCATTTATACTAGATAAATAATTGATTTATAAACTTAATTACTGTGTTATTGAAAATCATTCAAATTTCTCTAAAGATAATATATCTATTTTAAAAACAGTGGTGATCTCTTGATTATTTCTTAATACTTCTATCTCTATCTCAAACATATATACAAGCCCTTTACAAAACCGCTCACGCCACAATCTGCTACTACACAAATAACATATTGAGGAGAACACACCACTCACAATTCAGGAGAAGGAAGGGATTAGCTCACTGGTAGCGAGCTGGACTAGCAATGCATAGCCAGCCTCGAAGGAGCTGAGGTCCCGGATTCGAATCCAGCATGCTGCCCTTAGATTTTTTTCTTCCTAGGAGCCACTACAACTTACTTTCCTGATGGGCAGTATTGTCTGTAACTTGAGAACGCTCCTTGGAGAGCGGCTGTGCATTGGAGAAGGTTCCGGGGATCGCAATAGATCTTTCAGGTCGCAATGAAATAATCCCCAACAACAATCTACAATCTACTACCTACGTTCATAAATATCTATAATTTTTATTTCAAATCTTTTTCCGGGTTCTGAGGACACAGCTTCATGCTTTCCAATAGTGCCACTTCAGTACAATGTCATGTATTATCACCTATGTAATATTAATATACCTTCATTAGAGGCATTAATAGATTGTTTCTAAATTTAATGAAAATCGCTTTACTGGTAAAACTACTGCCAAATTTACAGATTAGATTTTTGACTTTTTTAGAGTTTTCTCTAACAGAGGACATAGTGCCTTACATAGATATAATGTACTCCCCTGATGATGAAATGCTCTCCTAAATCTGTTGCACTTCCTCTGGAGGAATATCAGAACTAAATTGATTTTCTTTAAATATGATTTGTTCACTGCACGGGTAAAAACGTATCACTTTTATTTGAAACAAACAAAAAAAAGAAGATTTTTGAGGGTTTTCGAGGGGGGGCCTCTCAGTTATGTTTAAAATGAGACTGTCGCTAATTGTCTTAGGTCAGAGGGCGCCTATAATGTCCTCAGATATGCAACAAGCTTTCTTAATGGCCAGCCCCATCTAAAGGTTTGTAAACTTGCAGAATTAATAAAATTATATTAATTGAAACAAGAGAAAGTCGCCTAAGTGATTTTCACGAATATCTTCTAATTCATCATTAATTTGTCTTGATTCAACCATAAGCATCGGAGTTTAAAGGTTAAATCAACATCAAGCAAACTAGTATTCAAGTTGGTGAAATTGTAATTCATATCTAAACATAAGACGGTAATGTGGACAAACAAGCCGATGTTTCGTTTAAAGAATAACGGTGTGCATATACTCACACAAAATATCTCAGAAACGAAAAATTGTTGGAAGTTTAATCTTGGATTTTGTTTAGGTTTTTACCACTGCATCTGATACGAATCTTTCAGTAAAAATCCATCTTCCAGAAATGCTCTTTTACTGAATGTTTTCTTTTCAGCTTTTTCCTCGAAACGGCGCCAACGATTATCTGTAAACTTCGTGTAACATCTACACATATAAATATCTATCACTTTTGTTTAAAACATTTTTCTGAGAAAATTTGAATTGAAGTTACACTAGTTATTTTTAAAGTAGACTGTATTTAGCATGAGAATAAAGGGAAGATGAACAAACTTACCTTATGATATAATGTAAAAGCTGAATAATGTTTGCATTTATTAGTGAAAAATGATTTTATATTATGTTATTCTCTCTCTCGCCTGAAATTGGTTGATAAATTTGTTGCTGGAGCTGTGGCGTTGTCGTCCTTACTCACGTATATCCGCTCTGGTATGGATAATGGTTGATAGAAAATAATATTATCATGTTGATGATGATGGTATGCTGATGTACAAAAATTTAAAGAGGATGGTGGTACCGCAAGTTCCACAATAGTTTAAATTGGTGATGTACATAGACGTGAAAAAAAAGTCTAGTAATATTGAAGGTGTGGCCACACCAAAAGTGATATAAATTCAACTAACTAATCGGCGCACTAACAGAGCAACAGAGCAACTAACTGTATGTTTGAGGATGTCTATTTGTTACGAGGTAAATATATCGCAAGTTCAAAGTGCGGGCGTGTGAGAGCTAGAATCCACACACACTAACACGAGAGAAACAACATAGTTGTTTGTTGTAGCGACAGCGAGAGAGAATATGATGTTTATTTCATATAGTTATATGTGCGATTATTAAAATATTTATTTTATTTTATTCACTTTTTTTACAGACGCTCCAGATGCATTATGAGAATTCCTAATTAGAAAAAAATTCTGTTAGTGGACTTTGCATCGGAAGTGCGACTCTACAGAATTGGTTTTATTCTGGAATTGGAGTTTGTTGGAATTTTCACAAAAACGGATAAAATTAAACTGATCACTGATATAAAATATACCACTTTCTTTTATTATAAACGTTTTCCGGAAAAAATGATTTAAGGAGGTTTTTTCTGAAGCACTAGTCAGTCAGTTAGGCTTAAATTTAAACTGCCTCTACCAGCTTTATTGGTTGATGCAGAGTGAGCTACCATAAAACTTTTTCAGAAATACATTTATAACCCCTGTAAGGTCGCGGCACCTTTGACAATTTAACTTTGCTTCGCCTTTATTGCCCTTTTTATTATTACACCACTGTTAATCCCTTACCATTTCCAAATTATTATTTCCTTTTTTCACTTTCATCGCCCGCCTCGTTCTCATGCTTTCCCGCATTTTTACCTCTTTCTCTCTGGGTGGTGGAAATGTCGGCACCTTGATCTCTCGGGGTCTACCCCTTTCTTACTTCCCCACACCCTTCAAACGTTCTCTATTCCTCTAAAATTTCTTCACTTGTCTTCTATATCTCGCCTGAACAACAGTGTTTGTGCCGATCTCTTCTTCTGTCGCCCGACTAGCTAACATCTGTTTACCAGTCTGTTAATTTCGCCTTTAAATTTTGTGTCGCCTTTACGCGCCTATTCGCCGAGTTAAGTTATAGACTCCTCCTCGGTGAGTAATAAGATTCATCTCTACGCGCCATCACCTTTACGAGGCTATCTCACCTGCGCCTTAGTGGACTCGCCAGCACCCGCTGCTTCAATGACGGCATCATCCGCTTCTAAATGAATATTCCAATTCCCTTTCCACTCACCTGAGTTCCTTTCATTCCGCCACTCACACACCCACACGCACACCACATACACACACACACACACACACACACATACGCCACCTTTTCCTTTCTCAGTCCGCCATTCGTCTCATCAACCCTTCTTCGATTCATCACTCATCGTCACCAAAGGGTAAGTCTCGTTTTCACTTGTTTTACATTATTATTCATTTTGTTTTTTACCCGCTACTTGCCATCTCGCCTTGGCTATCTGCCGCGCAGACAACTCCAGCAATCTTTTTTCACGGTACTAACAAAACGTTAGTAAACATTGTAATTTTAAAGAAAAGTTATCAATTTAATTACAGTAAGAGAAAGTCGTGAGAGAGTTCCATACTAGATTTTTGTTAACATTGCTCTCCATAAGTAAATAATAAAAAGAAATATGCAAATAAGGTAGTAGTATAAAGATAAAATTCAATTTATAATGTTACTTTGAAGTTTGATAATTTTGTCCTTTTATACGCTTTTCAACTTTCTCTTACTACTGTTAGAGAAAATATTGAATTTCTGTCAGGATTTGAGTTATGAGATTCCTTGAACATGAAAAATTTATTTTTAGATAATGCTCTTACTGATGTGTGGCGTGTATGTATTGAGTACACGTTCGGTTTCTTTTTTTAACTGCCATTTCAATATCTAGTTTTACTAACATAATAATAATACGTTGCTGGCGTTAAATTTGTTGCAAACATTCCAAGTTCGTAAAATATCGAGCATATTAGATTAGATTTGCACTATGAAAGAAATATTGTATGCCCCTGGAGACTTCCGGGTGCACTGCCAACCACAAAAAACACTGCACTTCACTTGTCACTGAACTGTAGAGGCTTATACGAAGAGAAAATAAAAAGGTAGTACTATTGGACTCAAACTAGGAACCTCCCAATTTACGCTACTACTAAACTAATCAATTCCTTCAAAAATATCGCTAACAGGCACTGATTTTTTTTGGAGTATTTCTTGAAAAGGTTATGTTTTTATTTACGATATTAAAAAGAAGAGAACGATGTCATAAAAACTGAAATTTCAAGAATTTAAGAACTATGTTGACAGTGAAAATTAAAAGAACTTGAGGCAAACTCAGACTATATTTGGTGTACTTTCTCGGAAGGAGAAAATTCAATGGAGGTATTAAAAGCTATTTGACTACACATTGAATTTAAATATTGTGAAACTGTATTTCCTACTATATTTAGGAAATTTGATAAAAAATGACAACCTACATCTATAATTTATGCCAAGCTAAATAATATTAATCGCAAGATAGATTTCTTGAACAAATTAAAAAGTAAAAGGAAAAAGTTAGATCTAAATGTTTGTAAAATGAATGAAAAATTCTTAGAAAAATATTAAAATCTTTATTAACGAAGCTATGTCTTCCAAAAAAAATCAACTTCTGTTTAAGGAAGCAACAAAATAATTGTAAAAGGCGAACGTTTGGTTTTAATAATTGCTAACTATTTTATAAACAATCCATTCAGCACTGTACGTAGCAATAAAATGCTCGTCGGTTTTGCAAACTTCTTTTAATGTGTGGAGCTCACAGATCATCTAACTGATTCTGATGAATTTAATTCAAAAGATGAAGATTCAAATAAAAAACAAGAAATGAAAAATGAAGAACCATTGTCCCAAAAAATAGCAATCGATAATTGGTTGTGGTAGATTTTTTTTTATATTTAAGGCGTGCCAACATAATAGTTGTTTTCGTACTTTTAAAGATGTATTTCCGGTGAAATCCAATTTCCAAAAATATGACATGATCGTAATATTCCCCCTCGCTAGGAATATAATTATTTTACCTTATTTTATACTTATTTACTGAGTTTTTAATTTTTTCTTGTTGTATTAATTTGTTGCATACATTTGCTTAATTATAAAATACTTATGCTTACTGATAATACTTATAGAACTTACTGCCGCTTTATATATTATCTAATCCTACTATAACTGGTCAATTGACCAGTTGAGAAATAAGGATGATATTTTTGAAATTTAATGTAAGTAATAGTCAGTTTAAGCAGGAAAACAAGGCAGAAAAGTACTTTGAGATATAATTAAAAACTATTACATTAATTTTCTTTGCAACACGAAAAATAATGCTTTTTTTTTTATTATTTTACTTTCTCTTACTCCAAGAGGAAGTATTGTAATCGTGTCAAATTTTCGTTATCGAGTTTCACGGAAATATCAGTTTTAATGTCTCCTGAGTCCAAAAAAGTGGTTTTTAGCAAATGGTCTCTAGGTGTGTGTGTGTATTATAGAAACAACATGACTCAAAAATGAAAAACCGCAGAAAGTTGAAACTTGATATTCCGTTTAGGTATCACCATGGGATCTGACAGTACGTAATCTGTCAAAATTCCTCAACCGGAATTACCACTTTACTTGTTAGTTTTTTTACGTTTTTGCAATTTGCTCAAAAATAGCTCAGACGATTTTCTCTAAACTTGATATATCAACTGCACATACAAAAATCTACAACTTCTATATGAGACATTTCTTTAGCAAAAATTCATTCAAGGGCAGTTTTGAGGGAGGGGTGGGATGAGATTTTCTTGTAAAGTGCTATTTTAGTTTATTATACAATTCTGTCATATAAATAATATTAATTAGGATTAAATATGTTGTTGAAATTCCGAGGTTGAATAATATCGGATAACCGGAAGTGCGTTTACTTCATCACTTTACTAAATGATTTCATTTTCGCGTTTTGTTTGAAAAAAAATGGCGATTTTGTTGAAACTTTCTTGTATGAACTAAACATACAAAGATCTACAACTTTTATTTAAATCATTTCTCCGGGAAAATTCAGTTAAGGGCTCTTTTAGGGGAGGGGGTGTATGTTTTTCTTTAAAGTGCTGTCATAGTTGATTATACAATTCTATCACCCAAACAAAATTAATAAGAAATAAATAGATGGCCAAAATTCCGAGTTTCAAGAAAATTCGTAAACCGGAAGTGCTCTTTTATTGAACAGTTTCTTTCAGTTTTCGACGAATTTCATTAAATTTGGTACTCAAACTATAAAATTTGTCAATTATAATTTTGAGAACTGGAGTAAGAGAATGTTGTGTAAGTGTTTCAGGCCAGATTTTCTTTTTTACAGATAATTGATAAATATTTTACATTATATCAATGAACATTAATTTTCATTTTTCCATTTTTTGCAACATTGTTTTGTTTTTTTAATTTCATCCAAATTTTGGTGGTTGTATTATCTCTGCAGTTATTATTCTAAATATGAATATTATAAGATTTATTCACTCCTTCTCTTGCTTGATTACATTTTCAAATTCATTGTATAACTCCTTAGACTTACAAAATGATATTACCTTCTGATTTTGCCAATGTTATAACTTGCATTGTTACCAGAAGCATTCATATGTTGCTTCTCTTACTCTGAGATTCTCACCTTCTCTTCAATAAGTCGCTGTTTTTTTAATGCTTTGTTTGTAAAGTGACTCCTTTGGATCATTATTAGCCCAGATGATGGTCGCATCACGTGCTGGTCAAAAAGAAACCATTTTCAGAAATTTTTATTTTTGGCTTCATATATAGCTAGTCAAAATATAGTTCTATTGAGAACTAAAATTGAAAACAGCAAGTTTATAAAACAATATTAATTTTCAAACGATCGGATATCGTTTATCATAGAAATATGAAACAAACGAAACGATTAAAAACGAAAAATTAATTAAATGAATTATCTATGAATTTTCATAAAAATCATTATTACTTTCTACTACTCCTAGTAAGAGGAAGTATTGTAATCGTGTCAAATTTTCGATATCGAGTTTTTACCGGAAATATCCTTTTTGAAGTCCCCTGAGTCCAAAAAAGTGGTTTTTAGGAAATGGTGTGTGTGTGTGTGTGTGTGTGTGTGTGTGTGTGTGTGTGTGTATTATAGGAACAGCATGACTCAAAAATGAAAAACCGCAGAAAGTTGAAACTTGATATTCCGTTTAGGTATCACCATGGGATCTGTCAGTACTAAATCTGTCAAAATTCCTCACCGAAAGTACCACTTTACTAGTTAGTTTTTTTACGTTTTTGCAATTTTCTCGAAAATGGCTCTGACGATTTTCTTTAAACCTTGTGTATCAACTACATATACAAAGAGCTACAACTTTTATTTGAAACATTTCTCCGTGAAAATTAATTTAAGGGCACTTCCGCGGGAGGGGGTTAGGATTTCATCTAAAGTGCTATTTCAGTTTATTAGACAATTCTGCCTTCTTAATAATGTTGATTAGAATTAAATATGTTGTTGAAATTCAGAGTTTGAAAAAGTCGGATAACCGAATGTGCGTTTGTATTAACACTTTACTAAATAATTTCTTCACTTTTCGCGATTTTCTCAAAAATGGCTCCGACGATTTTCTGGAATCATCTTATATAAAACTAAACATGCAAAGTTCTACATCTTTTATTTATAACATTTCTCTGGGGAAATTCATTTAAGGGCACTTTTATGGATGGGGTAGGGTTACAGCTTCCTCTAAATTGCTATCATAGTTGATTATACAATTCTATCATTCAAACAAAATTAATTAGAAATAAATAGATGGCCAGAATTCCGGGCTTTAAGAGAATTAATAAACCGGAAGTGCGCTTTTACTGAATAGTTTTTTTCAATTTTCGACGAGTTTCGTTAATTTGGTACACAAACTATAATATTTGTCAATTAAAATTTTGAGAACTGGAGTAAAAGAAAGTTGTGTGAGTGTTTCAAACCAGATTTCTTTTTTTTTTTTTTAAGTGTTGGCTATATTGACAATAGCCATAAGATATTCTGTCATAATCTAATGTCAATTCTGATTGAGAAACAATATTATAAGATTTCCATATTGATCTTAGCATAATGGACTACCATTATGGAAAAAAAAAAAAAATTAAATAAACTACAAAGCATGAGTATTAATTGGAGTACAAAAAAACTTAAACCGGGATTATTATTATTACTATTATTATTTCAATATTATTTCATATTATATTAAGTATTACGTATGTTTAAATTTCCGAACAAATGGTATCAAATATTTGCACAAGAAGTTCAAAATGAAAAAAAAAAAATTAAAAAAAACAGAAAAATCAGTGGATAATGAACAAATTTAGCGAATACTGCAGTGTGTCAGATTTATCAATGAAACCATGAAAAATTAAATATAAATTTTAATAGATTTTATCACATTAATTTTCTGGTGGTTTAAATTATAAACATGGCATTAATAGTAACTAAAAATTGGATCTGGAGGAAAATTTTTCAAATAGAATTATGTGAACTGAAGTAAGGAAGTGTCTTTTAGTAATACACAATTTTTTTTTTTTCTAAACTGCCAATTTATTTATAAAAACATATATATTGTTACTTTGTTTACTTTAATATATTGTTAAACTTAAGCAACTTTACATTTAGTATCTTTTTGCCTGGTGATGTAAGTGGCCAAGGAACTACCAGTCTTTTGTTTAAAAATAGTTTCAATATCTGATTTTAAGGCATCTTTATTCCGGTGTAATACTAAAACATTATCTGAAAAACAAAAATAATATAAAATTAATAAATTCAAAGACTAACTGTTATAAATAATTGTGTATTCCACTCTTTTACAAACATAATATTTAGATATATATTTTGTTTAAAAAAAAGAGAAAAAGTTTTAATGTTAATGATTAAAAACAAAAACAAGCATCTCGCTAGCCTGCTCGGTCACATTTAATTTTTGTTTGTTTTTACTTTTCTTTTTCTCAAGATTTATCTCTTCAGTTTTTACCCACATTATCAAGTTTTTGTTTTTAATCAAAAACATTAAAACTTTTTCTTTTTTTTTAAACAGAAAATATATATACGTATATACTTTTTTCTTGTTTCTGTGTGCAGTCAAATAAGTGACATTGTAAATAGTGTATAATATTGTGTGGTGGGGAGTCATTAGCGAGGAGTTAGTAGGGGGGTGGCAGTACTGGGGACAGTACACTGCTCACGTGACACCAACTGTGCGAGCGAGTGAGAGAGACAGAAAACGCAATTGTCGTAAGAATTTTATGTTCATAAGAATTTTATTTAAACAAAAAAAAATAATTTATTACTAATATCTTTTTCGAAAGAGAAAACAGAAATCATTCTTGCTTTTTTATTTGCACTTTAGTTTTTTTTTTATATTTTGGTTTTTGTATTTTTATTTTTGTTTGTTTATTTTTAAAATATTTTCTTTCTGTTTCAATACTTCTCATCTCTTTTTGGTTAAACTTTTTATACACTGAAAAATAATGGGTGGCAATGATGATATACCAGACGAAGCAACGGCCTCGAAATTTGAAAAAATCAATGTATCAGAAAATTCACCTCAAAAAACAAAAAAAATGCTAGGAGTAAAAAAAACCATCTCAACTACCGGTAAGATCGCCATCAGGAATCTTCACTAGACAGTAAGCTAACCTACTCCCATCAACAAGCCAAGAAACACTGAATGTCATAGCTCCGCCAAGTGTCCTCTCTAAAAATCCATTCTCAGTCCTAGCAACAACTGAGACAACGAATCCATCAACCAATATCCCCTCAGCTAAAATTAAAAAAAAACACCCCCTATTTACATAAAAAACGTGCTTAAATATGCTGAACTTTGTGATGCTTTGGTTCAATTAATCGGCAAAGACGGTTTCATATGCAAATCGCGAATCATTAATGTTATTATTCATCCGAACACCCCTGATGACTACAGTAGTATTATAAAATATCTTCAGGAAAAAAAGGCCGAGTTCCACACATACCAATTAGATGAAGACAAATCTTATCGTATTGTTATAAGAAATTTTCATCAATCCACGCCGTTGGATATCATTAAACAAGCCATGCTGTCAGAAGAGTATCTCCTGTAATTCATCCTGTCTCTAAGCAAACTCTACCTATGTTTTTTTGTTGATTTAGAACCTGCTGTCAACAATCAGGAAATTTACAACCTCCAATTCTTGAATTATACAAGAATGAAAGTAGAGGAGCTACATAAACAAAAACACATTGTTCAGTGCAAAAGGTGTCAAGAATACGGTCATATCAAAAGTTACTGCCAGCATCCTCCAAGGTGTGTCAAATGTGCAGGAAATCATTTCACCTCTGAATGTACCCAGCAGCGG
The DNA here is from genome assembly GCA_011037195.1 of Triatoma infestans. NCBI lineage: Eukaryota > Metazoa > Arthropoda > Insecta > Hemiptera > Reduviidae > Triatoma > Triatoma infestans. The sequence continues at coordinate 18,332 of JAAEAF010004549.1, read as the reverse complement.
GTCACTGAACCGACCTGTGCACTAAGTAAAGGAGTACACTCAGCCACTTACAAAGGTTGCATGGTTTATAAAGAGATCTTAAAGGCTAGAAGGCCTCGTCCAGTATACGAACACCCATCAGCTCCCACTTCAATTAATCAAGCTCCAATCCCAGCACAAAGTGAAGTACAAGACTTCCCCTTTCTCCAAGCAGCCGGAATGAAGAAGAATACTCAACGCACATTTGCACAAGCGGCCGCGGGGCCACTTCCTCAACAACCTTCTTGTATTGCTTACTCTAGTCCAAGTACTCGTTCTTCAACTGATTTAACCGGCATCCTAAGTTCATTCATTAATGAGTTCAAATCCTTAATCTCTCCTCTAATACTGACATCAGTTGTCAATAATCTCCTTCCGCGCCTAAATCCGTAATGCCTGCCACACAGAACTCCTTAGTTATTCTCCTATGGAACGCTAATGGACTTAGCAACCACAGACAAGAATTAGACATATTAGTACACGACAGACGTGTAGACGTAGCGCTTATTTCTGAGACTCATTTCACAGACCGATCTTATTTCTCCATTCCAGACTACTTCACTTACAGAACAGATCACTCGGATGGTACCGCACATGGAGGCACAGCTATCATTATTCGCAAAACATTATCCACTTTCTAATCTCTCCAAACGCCAGCAATTTCCTTCAATCAACTGCCATCTCCTTATTATGTCATCCCTTCCAATATGCCCTGTCAGCTGTGTACTGTCCTCCCAACCAATCATTGAGATACTGAGCAAGCCTTTGATATGGCATGAAGGTCTTTTGTCAAAGCTCAAGGGCATTTTTCCAAACACCTTTTATCTCATCCTAAAATCGTACCTTACAGATAGATTTCTTCAAGGCTGTGAAGGCAACTCTCTCTCTTCCATTTACCCAATCCACGCAGGAGTTCCTCAAGGAAGTATTCTCGTACCTTTTCTATACCTAATATACACAGCTGACTTTCCCAATCACCCAAACACAAGGGTCTACAATTTGCTGATGATACCGCAATCCTCTCCCCAAACCCGGAACCTGTCAACGCCTCCCGTGCTCTTCAGTCTCACCCTACATCCCTTGAGTCCTGGCTTTTAGAGTGGAAAATTAAAGTAAACATTTGTAAATGCAAAAATATAGTGTTTACTCTAAATCGCAAAACTCTTCCTCCAATTCACCTCAATGGAATACCCATTCCGCCTGCTGACCATGTGCGCTACCTTGGACTACTCTTGGACAAAAGACTGACCTGGAACCCTCACATACGGCTCAAACGCTCCGACGTCAAAATACGTTTTAGATTTCTCTCCTAACTGCTTGGCAAAAGGTCAAAATTATCGCTCTCTAACAAAAGACTCCTTTACATCTCCTTACTGAGACCATTATGGTCTTACGCACTGGAACTGTACGGAACTGCCAAGCGTTCTAATCTGAACCGCATCCAAACCATCCAATCCAAAATCTCCGCCACATTACTAACAGTCCTTTCTATGTATCCAACCTAACCCTCCACACGGATCTCAATATTCCTTTTGTCAACACTCTGGCTAATACCCTTTATAACAGATTCCACAATAAGCTCCTATCCCACTCTAATCCTTTAGCCCAAGCCCTCACCTCACATTCCCTCCCTGGAAATCCTCAACGACGCTTAAAGCGCCGTTGGCCTCGCGACCTTTAAAACAGCTAGTAGCAGTCATCACTGGATGACTACCAATCAAGTCAATCAAGTCATTATAATTATTCCTTAGCTTATTTACTTATTGTAAGATTAATTACAGCTGTAAATTTCAAATCAAAATTAAAAAAAAAAAATATTTAGATAATAAAATATTAGAAATTAATTCGGATACCCAGGATATAAACTGTAAATTAAAATATTGATACAAATAAAATAAATTTTGTAATATTCATAAATTTTTTATTTTTTTTTGGCTTGTTAGCCTGGTGTGATTGGGTAGAAAGAAGAAAAAGATGATTTCTTTTTTTGTGGTTGGTCCGCAGAGATCGACAGCATCAGAGATATTTTCCGTAATAGCGAGCAAGTGGTCATCGACCGTTCACGAAAAGAAGCAGGCCATCACGGGAAATATCTCTAATGATTTTTTTTTTTTTTTTAGTTTTTATCAACGTTTCGGCAAACATTGTTTGCCTTTTTCAGGAGAATCTACAAAAATAAAGTAATAAAAAAATGTTAGTAATGTGTATCTCGTCGCGTACGAAGTTTGAATACATTGCCTAAGTGTTTAGAACAGAGTGGCTTTTTTGTTGTCTTATTTTGTCTAGGTACCATCGTCACCTCTTAATGGTGAAGAAACAATTTTACAAAAAGCGGTCTAAGTGATTTATGGTCTGTAGTCAGTGAAGTGACGTATTCATCATATTTTAGTGATCTATGTTTCTGTAGCTCTCGCTTTAATCGTCTGATCAGTTTGTTATCATAGTTTATCAGTCGAATAGCAGATGTGTTGCCAGTCCGCTTCGTTTTTTGCTGATAAGAATTCCCACTAGAATTGACCCGTTATATTGACGAAAGTTTTGTGTCGAGTAATGTGTACTGGAGCCCGAAATAGAAGTTTATATTGAAGTCGTTAAAGTTTGTCTATTTCTACTGGGTTTGTCTATTCCGTCAAGTGTTTTTAAAGAGATCAAAATATTGAGTTTACTTTCTAAGTAGTTTTCGAAGAGCTTCATGTCGATTGGGATCTGCACTAAGAATAAGCAAAACAGGGCTGAGATGTGAAGAAAGATCGGCAAGTGTGTAGATGTCCACATAAATAGATGCCATTTCGGAAGTTAATAGAAAAATATCTAATATTCAGGTAGTTTTGTTAGTGATGGTGGCCAGTCTGATGGATTTCTGAAGAAAAGTCTTTATAATGAAAATTGGAGAGAACATCTAAGAGCCCTCGCGAATTAGATGTACGATAACTCCACTGAGGATGTATGGAATTTTAATGTTCACCTGCCAGAAATTTAGGCCCGACTTACCGTCAGAAAGTTTGAAAGTCTGAATAGGAAATAGATTTACCAGGACAATAAACAGAGGCTAAATTGAAATTGTTAAACTGACATTCCAGAGCAATAGCTGGACTAAATACATTATTCTGATAAGGAGATAATGGATGATGAATCAAGGTACTTTTTATAAGTATAGCAACTCTTCCAAGGAATGTATCTTCTGGCTTGACCTGCTTTGTTGGGTAGCCGATTATATTAGAGTGAGATCACCCTGTAAAATGAATTTCTGTAATAAGTGCAACATCCATTCGTTTGTTATGTAACAAGATTTCTAATTTATCTCTGTGACAGTTGAAACCATTAGCATTCCAAAGGAAAACGGCGAGGGAATGTTGATGTAGGATATAGTAACTGACTGGGAATTTTACAAAATTCTGCGTATCTAGCTAAAAATATTTCTGATGAATATTGGCGTTGGTTTTATATTTCTTACAAGTTCCTCAATACATTCTTCCTCATCAACTAGGCTCAAGTTGCAATGGGATTTGGGGTACTAATTACAGATACCCAGCCATATCCCGGAAGCGAGCAGTTTATTATACGTATTTTATGAATCTGTATAATTATCTTTAAGAGATATGATTGATTATGACAGTTGTTATTCAAAGAATTTTTTTTTTTAATAAATTGAAATAGGAATTTTGGCTTTTATTTTATTTGTTTAATTATATTATTGGCATAGTAATTATAGTACAGTATTAATATTTTTCCTTAAATTTAGATGTTATAATTAAATCTGTAGTAATATAGGGAAGTGTGAAGAAAAAGCTAATGGAGCTGAACTCTATATAATAATGTATATTTGTATATATTATGTGTAAACTAAAAAAAGCAAAATGGTAAAGTACTGCCTATTTTTTCAGACGGGCTTAACGTCTAACTACTAAATTAGGCATCGTGGACGGGGGCGGAAGCACCTAATTTACTATTAACAATTTTTAAACAAATATAAAATTTAGCAGTTATAAATCTGGACTCGAACTAGGGTCCTCCCACTTACAAGTCCATGCTCATAACCACTACACCAACATCCGCCCCTATATTATGTGTGTATTTGTATATATTATATATACATTTGTAAATAAAGTTATTATTATGTCTGACAGAATTAAACCAACGAACACTATTTTATTATGATATTGTGCTATATTGTTCAGAAATATTTCTCCAATCTTTGTCATATAAAGAAAGAAGGCTAATAAGAAGGTTGGTTGTCTAATGAGAGTTAACTCAAATATTTTTTAAAACATTGACAATATTGATTATTTTTAAATGACTATTCTTCACGTTCATATTCTGAACTTTGTTTGCTTATCACAAGATTGCAAAAAATTTATTTCAGAAAACGGCTTTATCATAACTTAAAAATTCATCATTACCTTTAGTAGTTCCTAATGAAGGGTAAGTGGAACATGTTTGAACTATAGCATACTGACCATAGTCTGTATCAATAATTGACAATTCCATATTGAAAGCAATTTTGTTTTGAGGGGAAGTGCCTGGCATGCCTGCAATCCAAAATTATTGGTTTACTAGTCTTGCAATTCAAATTTACTCAGATATTTGCATTTGTAAAATTGCAATAAAATTAAGAAAAAAAATTATAAAGGCATTTGTTCAAACAATAATCTTAATTCTAATTATATATATATATATAATATGTGTGGTGTGTGTGTGTGTGTGTGTGTTTTTAAATGGTTATATATATGCTTTATATGGTTTATATATTTATAATATTATATATATCTAAACCATTTTGTTAGGAGGGTAACTTCATTTTTAAACACTTCGCAATCGCTCGCTCGGAAGAGGTTGGTTCGGTTCCTTGGCGTCCGAGTTAACCTGATCTAACACTTCTCGACTACTCTCTCTGGGGGCATATGAAGACTTTAGCGAATGCAGAAAAATTTAACTCGTGGATATCAACTCGTTACCAGAATTATGAATGCTGCAGGAAATATAGAATTACTCTTGAGCGAGTTGCCAGATCACTCTGACGCAGTACCAGACTGATAGCACTTTGACAGTACTCTGATTTTGTATAGCAGGTGGAGGAGATCATTTTGAACAGCATTTGTAAAACCTTAATTAATAAAATTCTGTTTAATGACACTTACTTTTTATTAATTTCAGCTTTCCACCTTTCAATGGCTAAACTTAGTTAGTAAGCATTTTCGGGCCTATTATTTCTTATATACAAAGCGTATCCCAAATAATGTTCCACACCCCATTTATCTCTTGATGAGGGAAAGAAATTGTAAACGGTACCCCCCACCATTATTATTTTGCGTAGGTTCCAAACATGACAGTCGCAATATGAGCGCAATTTGGTATGTGCCCAAATCGGTGGTAACTTCATTATTTTACATCAAAACCCCAAATTTTTATATTTTTCTCTGATACTAGATTTTTTTCATGAATAATGAACTCAAGAACATAAAAATTGGACAAGTAGTTCCGGAGATATGATTTTTTTTTTTAAATAGAAATAAATTCGTAGTGGAGGCTTTGTTTATTTGTTAAAATTCTTTTTGCTTTGTATCTAAACCAAACTTGTTTTCCGAGAAAGTTAATTAAAGAGTTCCGAGGAAGCTAGAAAATCATCTACCCTCTTAGGACCCAATAATAATTATAGGCAAATAAATATTTAGGAAGATATCGAAATTTGTTGTTTAGAACTGTGAGAATTGCAGTAAGGGATGGTATTCCAAACCAGATATTGTCGTCTTATTCTAGATACTATTCAGTGATTGGTTCCATTGTGTAACACAATTTACTTACTAGGTTGTTGTCGTGTGCAACTTAAAGAAAACTTTCCGCCTCTCCCCCTTTTCTTGTCACCTGTACAACGGACCTGATAGTACGTTGCCGGCTCTCTATAAAAAAGAATTTTTTTATCTTAAAATCAAATACATTTCTAAAAAAATCTGGGTAGTATAAGGGTCATATTTGTTTATAGACTTTAAAACTGCGTATGACAATGTAAATCAAAGGAAGTTATATAATGCCAAGTTGGAGATGAATATCCCAAAAGAGGTAAATAGAATGTTTTCATAAAGCATTGCGGAGGTTCAGAATGCAGTCAAAATTCAGGGCGACCTTTCTGAAATATTTCACATAAAGAGTGGTTTGAAACTTTCACAGAAAAAGTGGATTTCCTAGAAAATCTGCTTTTTAATATAACTCTTAAGAAACGATGCGGGATAATGAAATCCAGACCCATGTCACAATTTTTAATAGATTGGTGCAATCTAGATATCAGACGACTTAAATATTACTGCCTTGTATTGGATAGCATTAAAAGAAACTCTAAAATTATAGGATAAAAATCTTGGGTTGTACATCTTAAAAGACTCCGTCTGCCACAAACAAGGCAGAAAAATAGAGGAAATACCTACAAAACAATCACAGGAACATACCCACAAACATTGATAATCCACAGATTTTCAACAGCGGATATAAACTCCCTATAAAAAGTGAAGTCTACTTTTTTTTCTCATCTTGAAGACTTTCTCACTTGACTGGAATCTGGTATCTGCTTCGAAACATTACAATAGTAACCTACAAATTAACCAAAACTTACTATCCAATGTTCTCGGATAAGCTGATTTCCATTAGTGATAATATGCTGTTGATTGTATGTAAGGTTTGATGAAAGAAACAATATTATACGAAAATTATTGTTTGAAGAGATCGTATTATCCCTTAAAAAAAAAAAAAAGAAGTCAATTTTAACAAAACTTACTTATCTCCGTAATATCCGTCTCCATTGAATGTTATGATTTCTTTTTTTAGACCAGTGATAAAAGTTCGACAGGCAGTTGTTGACTGTGATCCACGCTTAGCATGAGTCACGAACCAAGATCCCATGAAAAACTAATTAAAAAAGAAGAAGAATTATAACTTTAAATCAAAAAGTTGTTACTAGTTTGGATTGTATTTCATTCATCACAGCTTGTATTTTATTAGATTTTATTAGAATGGAGCTGACAGATGAAGATCACTTATGCATATGGCTCGAAGGCGCCTTTCAAGAAAGGTGGCATTCGGGCTTATCACTAAATTATTAAACGGTTTCTAGATTTGTTTTCATGTACTGATCTGAATAAATTTTCTCTATGACTATAGTGGTCGTTCTGCCGACCTTAAACACTTGTACCAATTACGCGTTGATGCAATTTCAGGCTCATAAACTTCTTTAAAAACCCAATCACATTTCAGAGTTGAGCTAACACTGGACTGTTTTACAGCATTTCACCCATCTTATGTACACGCAGTCAGACGGCCAACTAGCTCCTTCCTCAGGTTTCAAGGCCATAAGATATTTATGCGTGTATCCCGCCGCTTTGTTTATTATGTTTTTGCGTGGTTATTTAAGAGAAATAAGTATACCATGTGCAACCATTAAATATCAAAGGCAATGGTCTGGAGAATTTGTTAGTTTGTGTGCGGGCTAAATGACTTTAGTGAAGAGATTTGACGGTTGCGGACTCTACTGGAGATGGTTTTTGTGGTAGTTTCTGAATCATTTGCATAGCCTTTTTGCGGTCGGGATGATTTCTAGCTTCGGGTGTGGTTTCTACTCATTGGATGCGTGGTGGTTTCATGGTGTGAGGCTGTATTGCCGCGTAGAGAGGTAGTTTCAACTAATTGACGAAACTATTTCATTGACGATTTGTCTATACCCCATGCAAAGCTCCATAGACTGAATGCCCAAAGTAGCATTGAAGACATACAGCATAGGAGTTTGATATGTGTAAAACAGTTACAGTGTGCTGTCAGGTTAATGAGCCGCTAAAATCTCAAGCGGAAATCTGAGACTGCATTTCTACAAGATATGTATACAGACATATATATATATGATGCAAGAATCAGTAAATGTCTGAATTTTACCATTTAATTTGAGCATCAACTCTATGGTACTACTTCAAGCGCCTTGGTGGCTTAATTTATTTCTATTCGAGATATGGTATACAAAGTGTGATTTTTATTTTACAGTGGCCATATTCTTCTAACTATATCGTCAATTTTGTCGTTCAATTTCAGAGAAGTTCCCTTGATGTGTGAAATAATTTTTATTTCTACAGGTGTTTAAGATACATTTTAAGTTTAAAACTTTGTATCACTAATATATTGTCTATATACTATAAATATTTACAAAAGAAGACTGATATTGTGTTGTTTTTGTGGGACTGGAAGACAGATCCAGTAAAACATTGTAGCTTGCTTAGGTCTACCATACAAATTGACCAATCATAACATATGTATTAAACCTATCCCAATTCACTTTTCCCTCAACAAGATATACCAATAAGTAATTTTAATTCCGGTTGGGGAAATCTCTAGAAAAATTTCGTTATCTCATGACCAAATTCGTTGCTTTTATTACTTCTGATAATTCTTGCTTCATTCATTTGGTGCGTTCTGTTAAAAAACAAAAAGAAAAAAGGAATAACGGAATAACTCAATGTAAAGGAGGCCAAACTCTTCTCTAAAACCGTCAGAAGGAACAAGTAAATTGATACAAATATGAATAGAAATATTGTTTCTAATGTTGTATAAAACCAACAATAGAGACAATAACTTTTTCCAAGACAATAGAGACAATAACTTTTTCCAAGACAACATACATATAGACTGGAAGTTTCATTTATAGAAGCGGAATCAAGGCGCATATGAAGAAGGATGAGGCCAAGCCGACGACAGCGACCTCGTAAGTTCGTTGTACCCAACTGGCAAGAATTGACGGAACCTATGGCATGCCCAGAGTTACCTTCACTTGTGAAGGGCGATGAAGAATAATGTGGTGCTGCCGATCTGTGACGTGTGGCATTTAATATCTTTAACCACCGCACGCTAAGTTAAAGTACTAAGATGTTGTAGCCAATAAGAAATCACCTTTCTGAATATTTGCAGTTAGGGAAGAAACAAAATATGCAGGTTGTGAATTCATAAATTCATCAAACTTCTGCATGGTACTGTGGAGAATTTATCAAATTTATTAAAATTGATTTTTAATCATTGAAATAATATTTGTGAGATCAACAACTAAATGTAATTGTTTACTTTTTATTATTAGTTTTAAATATTACGTACATCTGATGGATTAAATGTTTCCATTGTTTTATATTGCTCACATTTTGTAGTTTGAGGGGAAACTTGATCAACTGCATACATCAGAATTCCAAAAAAAGTCACTGCAAAGGTGCTGTAATGACATTAATATTAATTATTAAAATGTTAAAATTATATACTGTATATTTATGATATAAAGATTGTCTCAATATTTCAGCACTTTTTTTGCTACATAAAAAAGTAAAATTAGTTCAATCTCAGACTTTCAAATAATACTATCAAGTTTTATAAATTATTTTGATTTTTTTTTTTTTTTTATCAAAACACACTATAGGGCGTACCCGAGCTATTCATCCATCGCAATCGACTTTACTATAAACAGAACTGTTTCTATTTATACATAATCAGTAAATAAACGAGGGATGGCCACTCAAAAGTGCACATAGGCAACATAACAACTAACCATCCTAGACTAACTAGAATATAACCTAGGACACATACAAACCTCACACAGTCAATGAATACAGTCCTACCTAGCACAGCCATACAAGACTAGCCTAAGAACCTCTCAGTACTCTATATTCCTAAGAGGTCATCTAAAATTCTACAGCCACCCAAATCTAACGCGCACAGACTACAGACAAGCACTAAATTACTATCACACAAAACATTTACTCCGCCTAATCAAGAGAAAGACCCCAGGACATACGCCGCGACAGAGCAGATTCCGCAAACATTTTGAAGGCATCATATGCCGTCTCATTTTCAAGAAGCAAGGGCAGAGGGTCATTGCTAAGGTTAACATGAAATCCAATTCCTCGCCACAAGTTTGTGCGGAGATCTTCATAGAGCTCACAGTCTAAAACTTTGTGTTGAGCGGTCTCCTCTTCGCCACAGCGACATCGACCCTCGCTCACCATCCCCATTCTAAACCACTAGTTATTTATCTGCCCATGCCCGGTTACAAGTCTGGAGACAGCATATGAAAAATTTGTTGGGACTATTCTATGGCCAGCCGTCGCGTCCGGCAGATACCTATAAGTTGTCCTTCCCTTCGCAGAACTCGCCCAGCGGGCTTTTCATATGTCCAAAAGATCCTGTTTAATTTTTGTTATCCTACTATTTCTCAGCCAAATCATATAATCATTGCTAGCGTCCACCTCTGGGAAAGGTTCCACAGAAATGCCACTCAGTAGGCTCACCGTTTCACCCTTTCTCAAGAAATATTTTAAGGCCGCTTGAATAATCTCTAAGTCCAGGGGAAGACAACCTGTCAGAACTTGCAAAGACTCGGTTGACACTGTGCGACTAAAGCTAACCATAATTAGAAAACAGACCTTTGGGTCGCAGAGACATCGCTCTGAAAAACCGAACCTCTAACTTTGTGGGCCCATAGGGAACAGCAATACAGCACCTGCGCGAGTAATATGCCTCTATACATTATTTTGACAGTCCTCTTCTTAAGACCCCAGTCCTTACGAGTAAAGTGTCTAAGCTGCCCTGTAAGTGTTTTGGACTTCCTTCTTATTTCTTTAATATGGGGAATAATACTCAACTTGCAGTCTAAAATAACACCTAAGTACTTAACCTGCTGAACCCAACTCAGTCTCCGAACGCCAAAGTAAACAATCGGCTGCCGGGTTAAAGCAAGCCTACCCTTTAACAACATTGCAACTGTATTTTCAGGAGAAATAGTCAATTTGTTTACAGCGTGCAATGTTGTCAATCTTTCCATGGCTGTAGAGGCGTTTGTCTCCAACTGCGCCTGGCTGTGACCGCCAATTACCAAAACCAGGTCGTCAGCGTAGGCAATTTTACTGCTAACTCCAGGGATATCAGTAGCGAGTAGCTCATGTCAATTGGTCGTGTTATGGGTTTCTCGGCTCCTTTTAGAACTATAACAGGTGTGGTCATAGGTACTCCATGGTCAGCAATTGTCGTATTAATCCTGAATTGGGTGTATTACAACTCCCACAATTCACGGATGAGTATATGGTATGCGCTCAACTACATGGTGACTTTGGAGATTTATATATTATTAGCCTGTACTGTCGATACAGATATTCTAACGAGAATTTTCTCTACCGCCTTGATCAGGTTTTGAGAGCTTTAAGGGGTAAACCGTTTCTGATTGGTATGGACGCAAACGCAAGGTCACCTATTTGGTTTAGCTGGGAATATGACGAACAGGGACAACGTCTTGAAGATTTTATTCTGGAACATGGCCTTTAGGTAATTAACGAGGCATCGCCATATTTTACTTTTTCGAGCCATGCTGGCGAGTCGAATATTGACGTCACGCTCATTTCCCCGGCAGCTAGGCATTTAAATTGGATTTGGAATATACAGTCTGATTGGTGTTTCAGTGACCATAGATGCATGGTGTTGGATACACATGGTTATACTAAAAATAGAAGATTAGAAAAGTTAGACCATTTTCTTATTAAAAGAGCTAACTGGGATAAGTTTGATGACAGCATTAAAAACGAATTTAATGCCCATTAATTGTTAGAATTTCAATTTTTAAATCCAATTTAAATGCCTAGCTGCTTGACGTCAATATTCGACTCGCCAGCATGGCTCGAAAAAGTAAAATATGGCGGTGCCTCGTTAATTACCTAAAGACCATGTTCAGTGGTAGAGCTGAAGTCTCTCCAAACTGAGGTGAACGATGCAGCCTCTCAATCTCTTACTTCCTTTTTTAGGAGTAATCCACCCATTAGCCACAATTCCAACATTAATGTTCTCAGTATGTTCCTCACCATCCCAACTCTTCTCTTAAAGACATATTAGTTTCCATTTTTAAAGAATCCCAAATACATTTAGGCTATCCGCCAGGATATTCCCTCACCCTAAGGTTACTCACCATAGGGGTCAGTGAGTTCCCCCACCGAGCTGAAATACACCATTGTGGAGGGAAGATGCTCAACTCCCGTGTGGTCCCAGGCTCCTACACAAAAGTCTCCGGGCTCCCGTGCTTTTAACTACACGGGCACCAGTATGTATTGCTTGCCATAGCATGAGGACGTGCGGAGGCTTTCCACCCAAAACCAGTTTCTCGACGGTACATGCCGCAGCGCCAGCCCTTATTGAAACTTACCCAAATAGCCAACCAAGAAAAACCAAGACATGCCATAATTGTACCCGGAAATCCCTCGTCCCTTTTGGTCGCCCCTTACGACGGGCAGGGAATACCGTAGGGCTGTTCTAACCCGACCCAACACGGGTGATTATTATGAATTTCGGAAAACTTTTTTCCCAAGAAAACTGGTGGGTCGGTATCAACCCGAATTTCCTAAGAATTCAGCTTGATTGAAAATCAAGCAGAAATACAGCTTGATTGAAAGAAATCAAGTTACTAAACAGAAATTATTAAATACACTTTGGTTAAAAAAAACTCATGAAGTTAATCTACATTTTACGTTTATATGAAATGCGTCAATGTCAGCATCGGCATATGTGTATCTTTCTGGCTGAAATATTCTCCTTCATGCTGTTTCCAATATTTTAAGAATGAGGACAAAGGGAAGAAGAATTGCACTCTGATGGTGTCAATAAAAGCTGGGATAAACTGCTCAGATCGAAATTTTGGAAGAATGCCGTAAAGAATTGGAATCCCTTGCAAATCATAATAGCCTCGGTTGGGTACGGGACTCAAGGGTAGTCAAAGATCCGAAGAGGCCGATAGACTGCCACAGAGACTCCAATTGGCCCTGAGCGGGATCTCGTAAGAAAGCTGCGGCATCTCTTGCAAAACTGCCTGATTCTGATGGTTATAGTCTTGGAGACCGTTCAAAGACTCGCACAATCTCTACTTGGCATTACAAAAGTAAAGCTGAAAAGAACCCCTGGGCACAGAGCATTGACTCTCAAGGAAGCAACTATCCACTGAGTAAAAAATATGGCCAGAGGACAAAACACCATCTCATCTTTTTGAAGAATGTGAATACTATGATCGCAAGCGATTCCAAAAATATGACGCCTGTAATTTAATGTCTAACCAAGTCGCAGATTTCTCTCGTCTCAGCCCTGGCGTTTTTTAACGGGAAATTTGCCCTTACGGGGTGGCATAATTTGAAAACGAAAAAGCGCAGAAAGATAATGGCGACAATAAGGTTTTGGACACAATCGATCGACCAAAAATACTGCATTACTGAACAGAATTTTTTAGTTTTCACGAAATAAGTCTCCAAAAATTTTCTTTAAATTTCGTTCTTAGACTAACACAAAACGCGCAACAACATCAATTTGAAACATATTATGAAACAATTTTTAAACCACAATATGAAAGTTTATTTAAGGGGTGTTCAGTACGCTTTCATCTAAAGTGCATTACTATTTATTATACGATTATATGTGTATATAATACTAATGAATGTAATGTGTAGATAAAATTCCGACTTTGAAAAAAATCGGTTTACAAGAAGTTCGACTTCTTTTGTATAATTATATTTCGGATGCACATTTATACATTTTTAGTTATTTGTGGAATTAGTAGTGGGTATTTCCCGGATAAATAAAGTAAAGCTAGTAAATTGCATTAAGCGAAAGCCTTGTGAGGGTTTCAAATCAACTTTTTTTTTTAATGTTCCTATAAAATGTTCAATTTTTAGGTGGGCTTGGGCTTAGGTCTTGTTTAACTTTAGGACTGCATTCTTAACTAACTCCATCCGAGCGGTTTTTTGGCTATACTGTGCTATGAAGATGGGCTACGCTAAAATCGTATCTTATTAACTATGTTATGTACAGGCTCCAGTTAAAACCTTCGATTCCTACGAAGTTAACTCTAAGCTGGTGTGAAATTTTATCTACGTAATTCTACAACAAAGTGGGCAACTCTAATAAGCTCACTTTATCCTGGGTGCCAGGCATGCAGGAAATATGAGCAATGAGAAAGCAGACGAATTAGCCTGAGAATACTCAAACGAAGCTTTCATGTGCTTTTCTGCCTTGTTTCCAGTGCAGTGACTCAGTTTTTACGTCTGGATTCACAAATCAAAAGTTTGGTTGAGGAATATCAGTGGCCAAAGACAAACGAAAGATTTCATCGGGAGACCCTTTCATGGCAAGCATACTTAATCAGTTTCGAGTAACCTTAAGGATAATGATGAAGCTGTCGAACAAGCATTATTGGCTCAGGAAGCATATATATAATTGGGTCTGATGGCAACCAGACATATTTTATTTGACTGAGAGGAAATACCGTAAATTTTCTTACTGTGAGGCCTTGGCAAGAGCGGAATACTTCCAACAGGACAAAGAATGATCAGCAGCAATAGCTGCATGGCCCTCTCACGCGGCAAGTAATTTCTTTATGATTATAGATACGCATTTATTCGAATTTATTTAAGTGGTTAATAATGCAAATTAACCAAGGGATTTCACAATAGATCCTTATAGGTGGCTATAATAGTTGGCCGTAGATATTCAACTTTTCTTTTATTCTACTTTATTCACTGTAAACAATTTAAGTAATTTAACTGATTTTGAAATAATTGATAAAAATAGTGTCAACAATGAGCACGTAGCTTGTATACGGAACTTGTAAGTTGATAAATCACCCAATAAACTTAGTATTTTATACTTATGTTAGTAATACCATAATAATATTATAAATATTCAACTCTGTATGAAAGCTCTAAATATGAAAAAATCAATTAATCGAAGTTTTATTGAATTTTATCTAAAACGGCGATAACGATTTTCTTTGAACTTTCTTTCTTTGCAAAGTTAAAAACGTAACACTTTTATTTGAAACATTTCTTTTTTAAATTGATTTTAGGTAGGTTTGGTTGGCCAGCTCAGTTACATTAAATTTAACCTAACTATAGCTATATGGTCTTTAGCATAGATTGCCCACAATGTTCACTCAGGCATTTATGTGTAACACCTATCCACTTTTTTTTTATGGCCAGCCTAACTAAACGTTTGTAACAGTTGCAATTTTAAAGGAATTATTTTAAATGAATTTATATTAATTGGAGTAAGAGAAATTCGGGTAACTTATTTATCAGTTGAGAAGTGGAGGTTAGGCATTGGTACTGAGAACAGTTTCTAAACTCTCTCTGTTGAAAATTAAATTTTTTAGTGGTTTTAAGTGCGTAAATTTGTGAAATTTTTTGCATTTTTCAGGAATAGTAATGTGCATTGCCTGACAGATACTGTTTTAATTACTAATTCGAATTAATTGCTATATTAATTAAATAATTATATAGTTAGTGAACAGACCTAAATTAAGAACACATAGGTCAAATTTCATTAAATAAATACATCGCACAAGTTTAGCTGGAGGAGAGAATGTAGAAATAGGGTATTAGTTTAAGGACATTAGAAGCTCTTGATTTTTTTTCAGTGTTTTTATCATTCTCTTATGATACTAACTTAACAATTTAAAGTAATTGTAATAGTTATAAAATATTAACTGCGAAAAATACTTAATTTAAAATGGCTGAGTGATTTAAGTAAATTATGTTAAAATTAGATGAAATTAGAAATGTTATGCACAAGCAAATACAAAGTCTTGGTAAAAAAATTAGTGCTTACCAAGAGCAATTAAATATATTCATAAACAAAATTGAGGATTTGGATACATATCAAAATGTATTAAATAATGAATGTAAATCATTAAAAGACACAATGATAATCAAGAGAGTAATAACAAGGAGAAGAAACTTATTGTGTTGAATTTTATTATTATGAATCTTATGTTGACGAAAGTGAGGAAGATAATGTTAAAGATTTGGAAATTAACGTTATTTCGTTTATTCAGAATGTTCTTAAAGCAGCAGATGAAATTAATGATACTGATTATGTCAGAAGAATCGGTAGAAATCACAAAGGGCCTAGGCCTATTTTAATTAAGTATGTCGCTTTGCGCTAATTAATTAAAGTTTTAAAAATGACGAAAAATCTTAAAGGAAGAAAGTTAGTATTTCTCAAACTTCAGTAAAGAAATAAGGCATACTAGGAAACAACTACTTCCTTATTTGTATAGAGCCAGAAATTTACAGTATAGAGCTGTATTAAGAAATGAAAAATTGTTGATTAGTGGTGACTTATTTACATTGGAGCAATTGCAAAGATTGGATCAAGAGGATAAATTATCTACAGGTACATTTACCACCTTGGAATTAGAGGATTCTGACAAAGAGAGATAAATTAAAACAGCCAAAAGGAAGAAAAGGACAGTAAAAGAGAAAGAAGCAAAGAGTGTGGGTGGTCAAGGTGAACCTATGTTAAGATGGCTTCGTTCAAGAAACCCGAAGGGTAGTAGCAGAACCGTGAAACAGCGAAAAACTGTTCGTAATACTCCTATATATCTTCAATGAAGACAGAAAACCAGGAAAGTAAAGAAAAACCTGCTTGTAAGTTAACTGACGATATAAATTAAAAAAAAAAAGGTAAACAAAATTTCACATTGAAAAATTTAAATGTATTGTCATATAATGTTTCGGGTTTTAAAAATAAAATTAATAAAACCTTTTTAGAGGAACATGAAACAGGTATTTTTAACGTATTTTCTGAGTTTAATATATTTTTCGTATTTTCGTATGCAAAATAATTAAGCACTATGGTGGTAAGCAAGCACTAGTGGTGGTTTTGTATTTCGAATTAAAAAGGCTTTGGAAATTTCTAATAAAGCACAGTTTGTTAAATTATCAGATTATCATCATGGATGCACGACTGATCAAGGGAATGGTGGGTGGCTAAAACCCCAGGCCAGAGGCAGGCGAATACCTTTATTCACAGCTACTCGCCGACAGGGTAACTGCAGAATTACTCCAGCTAGGCCTGGTGGCCATAAAGATGACAGTTGGCATTCTCTGGCCATTGTAGACTTAATAAGCACATGCATCGCAGGCGCCTGGCAACGGATGGCCTATGCAGGATTTGTCAGGAAGAAGAGGAAACAACTCTACACGTGTTATGTCAGTGCGAAAGGCTAGTATGGCTGAGGTACCGCCTCTTTGGAGAAGAAATGCTGGTGTCTGCAAGCCTCAGCCAGGGGCCCCTCTCGATTCTATTAAGTCTATTAAGACAGACAGAGCTCGAGAGGGTACTCTGATTGTAGGGCTCTAATTCACCACCTGGGGAGCCTCCCCAGACTCCAAGTTCGATAAAAGAGAGGGCGAGGGTAGGGTCTCACCAACTTATGGGGTGCCACAATAGACCCCGGGGGTCTCTTCAACGCAGGCTGAAGAGCCAATACCTCTAAAAAATCTAATCTAATCTAATCAGATTATCATGTTGTAAAACTTATTATTCAAAGTACTGTTGTACATGTAGTGCCTGTTTATCTTAATTGCAACAGTTGGCAGCAAGATTTTGATAGATGATTTAATTTAATTTTTGAATTTCAAGATATGTCCTTTTTATTATTTGGGGATTTTAATGGAAGATTGGGTAATACCCAAAACATGTCTTCTAAAATTTATATAGAGAACAAAAATTTGGTGGGTCTTTACTTCATCTAATTTTTTACTAATTGTAAGGATTCAGTTGTCAATAGTAACGTCGTAAAATATTGGAAATGTTAAATGAATTTGGCATGTAATTACAAAATGGTAGAACGGTTAATGATATAAAAGGTGAATTTACGTTTGTAGTAGCAATGGGAAGTTCGGTGATAGATTTTGTTGTGTTTCTCCAGATACTGTTGCTATGATAGATGACTGCTTGACAGTCAGCTCTTTTCTGACCACATGCCCATTATAATTTCATATAGACTTAAAGAAAATAATATTTTGCAGAATGTTCTTCCTTTGCTGCCTAAACTTAATTGGAAAATACAAAATAAAGAAAAATTTACAAAATTGTTAGGAGAAAAATGTGAAGTGTACAAAAGCCGGTTCAAAGATAATATTTTAATAGATCAGAAGTATCAGTTAATTTTTGTATCTTCGGATTTTAATCATCAGTCAAATTATCGTAATAAGAAATATAAAGATAAAAAATGGTGTGACAATGAATGCCGTGGGTTAGTTACGTAAGCAGTCTTTCAAATTATTAAAACAATATAGGCAAACACAAAATAATGAAAATGATAGAATCTGTTTAAGGAAAGCAATAAAAATTATAAAGATGTATGTTTAAAAAAGAAAAAAGGTATTATAAGAAATAGTAAATAGTTTTAGAACGATCCGGGATACAAAAGAGTTTTGGGACTTGGTTAGTAACTTTAAAAATAAGAATTTTATTGGAGGAAATGATAAAATTGT